>JAGFPH010000048.1:212280-257498 GCA_018207615.1 Philaenus spumarius
TAGTTTTGAAGAAATCGTTTTTTAATAACTTTGATCCCCCCCCCAAAATCCCCCCTAAAAATTATATTTTTTTCAAACCCTTTCTTAGTGAGCATCTACGGCCCTAGAAGAAGCTACATACCAAATTTCATTCCAATCCATTCGATAGTTTTGAAGAAATCGTTTTTTAAAACTTTGATCCTCCTAAACCCCCCTAAAATTTCGAATTTTTTCACACCCTTTCTTAGTAAGTACCTATGGTCCTAGACGAAGCTACATACCAAATTTCATTGCAATCCGTTCGGTAGTTTTTGAGAAATCATGATGAGTGAGTCAGTGAGTCAGTGGGTTTTGGTTTTATATATATAGATATTTAAATTACAAAAAATTATAATGCTTGAAGTTGTAAACATAACCCCAAAGTATAATCTACGCTATATGATGACTGAAATCAGCTGTTATATATATGTTACGTACACTCGCTTTTATATAATTTCAGAATATAATTATAATATTTTATACGATATAATTTATGATTATATCAAGGTGCTATTAATGTTGATGGTGACACTTTGCTGTGCATAAAGCAATATAGTTTCTGAACGTGCCTAATGTTTTAAATTCATACGTTATAAATTTATTCTCAGATAAGAGTAAAAACCTGCCAGTCTCTAAAGTGAAATATGTTACAGCTAATGTCTTCCACAATGGTTTTTCGTTAGAACCCAGAGTAAAGTAAAAAAGTCACTAGAATAGATTTAATTTTTTGATCGTTTCTCAGCTCCATTTTGAATAAGCATGAGTAAACAAAACCTGTTTCCCGGGAAGCAATGCTTAGCGCTTAAGTAAAAGTTATATACAAATCGTATACGTAGTTTTTCAGTTAAACCTGAAAATGGTGTAAAAGTTTATATATGTTTTACTTTAATTATTTATTTCATAGAAAAATAACTGTCAATAATTTCATAACGGTACTCGGCTAGCTAGAAAATGGTCTTTTGACTACTTTTTAAGAAGTTTTTGCATTGCTTCAGGTTAAGTTTTTTACACTTTACCAACGAAACTTCACTGTCGTATGGAACTATATTTTTATTTCTGATTCGTAAGCTCTGTTTCAGAAAAAAATGCCAACGTTGGTATTAAATTAAACCATTGTCTGTTACACGAACTTATGCACAACTTCAAGAATTTAAAAGTAAGCTAAATACTGAACGACAATTTGTTTTAAATGGTTAACCTAACCTAACATAATAATAAATGTATCAATAACTTAAAACGATTCAAATAACACCTAGGCTTAGACTGGACCGAAATCTATGATTTAAACTTAGAAATGTAATGAACTGTTTAAACTCACATTTAAAATGTTGGTTTCACATAAAATATGTTTAACTATAGTTTAACGTAATATAAGAAAGAAACTTTAAGAAATTAAGGTTAGTTTTACATAAATTAGCTAATATTCTCTATATCTATGGCCCGATGGTTAACCTATCTGTGACTAAAATACCTCAGACACTTATGCCAAAGCTCTATATTTAAATTGAATAAAGTAGATCATGTTCAGTCTTTTATTATGTGTGTAATATAGTAAATTGTTCATATTTATATACTTTTAATAAAACTAGGTTAAATGCTTCACTCACAATTGTGCGGGAGGAAGAAGCACGCAAAGGTCTCCCCTTGTAAATAGACAAAGCCCAGAATGCAACATTTGTATACAATTAAACAGATATGAGCAGGTAATGTTCAGAAGATTTTCACAGTAACTATTCTATGAAAACACTGACTAAACATATAAGCGCAAATATTTATTACAGCCAAAATACTTTGTTTTTGTTTCCAAGTTCAAACACTGTACATAGAGTTCTGACGCTATTTCTGCGAATCTTTTTATAGAACACTTCATCAAAGAATCCTTCTTACATCTTGCACACATCGCGAGCGCAACACTTATCGAGAGGCCGATAAAATAATACGTACGGAGTATTACCGATGAGTCTATAGGGCTATTTTTAGTCTGGCGTGACGTCAGAAGGGAGATTGGCGCGGGTCCAGAGCGCATGGAGCGACGAAAAATTGATTTGAAATGAAAACTTTAAAAAAGAAAGTAAGCAATCGTGACGTGGTTTGTGCTTGAAAGGTTTTGAAATAGACAGGACGTGTTTTTAGTAATCAAAATATACATTATACTTAGCGAAGGATTTTTCTTGTTTTTTGCCTTCTTGAATTCGAATTATAAATACGGTAATCAAATAGATGTACAGTACAAAGAAAGGAAAAAACCTTCCTTGTGCATATACACACAATACCTAAACCAAATATATATTTTCTGGAGCTTTTTTGTGAAAACAAAATGTAGCACACTTAATTTATCCATCCGCATTTTAAAGCAGCAAATCCAAAGTCAAATATATTTCACATATCAGTCTAAAGAAATATATTTGACAAGTTATACACAAACTCAAACAGTCTCACCATACAGACAACAACACAATTATACATAAGTCTCTTTAACACCCTTTATTATTTTTTTTACTAATTGTGTTCAGTCAGGACACAATTTTTGACATATCTGAACCTCTATGGGGCTTGAGGATGGCAGGGGATCAACAAGTTCAAATATAAAGGTAGGCCATGATTACATGACACCATTGATTACACCATTGAAAAGCTTAGAGAAACAGAATGGCCTAAACTAAAGCATAGTATCTTGCTTAGTTTCAAAGTAATGGACAATCAAAGTCTTGAAAATGATATTTTTATCATAACATCATGCTAAGCCCCCCAAAATCAGGAATGTCAAAAAATATGCATATTATGCAACACAATATATATTGAAAGTTTTGTTAACTTATTTTCAGTAACAAAAATAATGAGGAGTGTTAAAGTAACTTTATGAACACCCTGTATATTTTCCAACACTATTTATTATGGCTTTTATATCAGCCATAGGGTAACATATTAAATTAATTCGAAAAATCAAATAATTCGACCAAGCAGCTGAACCGCTGACGTGAGTTGAGCAAATTTCCAAAATTAAACCTATGTTTTAGGGTTTCAACCAACAATTTGGGAAATAGGTCTACTCTCGGTGATGAATAGCTGTAAAATGCTTCTCACGCCATTCCGCATATTGGGAGTACCTTCAATACACGAAGCATTGCGTGCTTCGCACGCCAACCCTCGTATTGGGAGTATCTTCAACACAAAAAGCATTGCGTGCTTCGCACGCCAATCCCCGTATTAGGAGTATCTTTAATACAAAATGCATTGCGTGCCTCGCACGCCAACCCCACAGTAGAATCCACCACATGACTTTGAACCGGGTACTTCTATGGTATTTTACGTTTTGATCGATTTTGGGGGAACCAAGCGAGCCATAAGGTCGCGTAAAAAAACAAAATGTGCAGAATAACATCCTACATTATTTTTAGAAAACCCTCTAAAAAAATTTCATTCATGTAGTAAAAATCTCAAAAAATAGTTACTTCCGGTCAAAAAACGTACTTCCGGTTGCTGGATTTTTTGACTAACGAACTCGTCCGAGCGACATAGACGACCAACCTGTTTACCAAATTTCCAAGTCGGACTTAAAATGCGGCCGCTAGAGTGCGAACACTTATATATATATGGTTTTTAATGACACCCCAAAACGTGTTCTGGGGACCATGATCGGTCCTCATTTGCTACTCCCTACCTGGGTCTTACCATAAGGGCCACTGCAATAGCTCATTTTTCCTATGGAAATTCGCTAATAAATAATACAAATTAATGTAATTTGGACTTCAATTAAGAAATATTTGAATTGAAATATATTAATATTTCAAATATCTTCACAATATTCACAATTCGTTTTGATTGTTTCAAATGTATTTGACCGCTAGATAGAATAACTCATTATAATTAATTTGAGCAGTTATTCCATTTTTACAACTATTGATTATAACCCAAGTTATAAAAAATATTGTTAGCTAATAAATTATAAATCATAATTATGTTAAGAAATATTTCAATTTTGTTGAATATGCGGTGTGTTTCAAAAGCCTATACTGATACTCACAATATCATTATAAAATAGTTTCTAGTTAGCGAATTTCAAGTTGTATTACCGTGTAAATACAACCACGTTTCAAAGAAATCATATAACCATCGTTCAACTAAGACAGTTTCTTTTTTGTCGATATTTAGGCAATCCATTGATCGAAAAAAAAAATGAGAACAAACATAACAAAATACAACTTTTTGCCTCATATGTTAGAGGTTTTCGAGGTATTTAAAATCAAACATTTCAAACGGACATTTTGAATTGAAAAAATGTTGAATTGTAGTAGTTTGGTTATTATGTTATAAAACTTTGTAACATTTCAACTTATTACATCAATCCGTTTTTGAGATACATTTTCAAGTGACGAAATCAAAATGGCGGGGCCAAAAACCTTTTAGAATGGTAGGATTTTTTATACCTTTTAATAATGATATTTTTAATTGACTTTGGCACAGAAATAACACGTAAGAATAATCTACTGAAGCAGGTCTCGAGAATGGAGGAACTCAGTAAAGCGACGACGAACACAAATAAAATTGTTACGCTGGGATTAGCAGAAAATTGTACTCAAACTGATCATATGGATCCTAGCAGATATATATTTTTTAAATAATTTCAACTTAATTGCACTTCAACTTGTATTCTACGGTTTAGACTACGTGTACTTATAATCGTTCACAATTTTCTCACAAATTTAAAATTTTATTTAAGGTGGAGACGATTTTCCTGTACAAAACCGGTTTCTTAATATTTGTATTTCAACCCACCTCTTAATATTGGTAATAGTAATTTTTATGAGCAACAATGGAAGATCATCATACAGGACAAACGCTAAGTGTTTTAGTGAATAATAAACTGTTGATTATCTAAAATAATATTTTCAGTTTGGTTGACGGTACGTAACCCATGGTTAAACTCTCGCTTCGCACTTCACCTGTTTCACACATGAAAAATATTTCATGCCATTTCGATCCGTCATTTTTTCTATTCAAATTACATCCACAATGTTCTAGAGACTGCACTTTTGACAAACAGATACGACAGGTATAGGGTACGACTTATTTCAAACATAATATTTTCCAATTTGACTTTTCACTAAGTCAGAATTTAGGCTACTTAATATTTTTGGTTATGCCTAATTAATGATAATTATACATATTGAACGGTTTCATTTATATTTTCTACAATAATGCATAAATATTTGGTGCAAAGTTAAAAAACAATTATATTCAACATGGTTGTCATTGTCCATCATTAAAGTAGGAGAATTAATTTAAAAGTAATATTTTAACAGTTATTATTAGTCATTTTTAGATTGGATTACAAGTAGTTTTATTACTCACATATGATTATTCCCCAAGACGTAATTATACCTATAATGACTCTTGGTTTCATTAGTATTCTTTTGTTTATAACTTATTATACTAATTTACGAATCGTCATTAAGAGTATTGTTAAGAACACTCAAACCGTTGTTATTCCCCATATCGTAATTTAATTACACATTATGACTCATTATAATGTTAGGAAAATATGAATGTTGAATTTATTTTGTAAGACTAGTAAGCCCCCGTGAAAAATCACAGGCTGAATAATTAGATACACATCAGAAATACATAATTTAAAAAAAACAACATCAAGGCCTATTTATCTAGGCCTAACTATGCTGACGGGGATTTTTAACTCGGTAAATGAGTACAAAAATAAGGATTATAAACTGTAGGCCTATTTGTTAAACATGTGTATTTACATTCATTATTATATATTTAAAGAAAGTTACAAGTACTATCTTTTAATTGCTTTTTATTTCATATTGATAGATCAAATGATTTAGAAATTATTAGTATTATAGTGAAGAAATTAATAATCGAATATGTTTATATGTTTTACGAAGATGTACGAATGTTTTACAAAGTTAAACGAATAGGTTTAAAAATTTAAAAAAAAATAAAATATTTTATTTTATAATATGGAAGTTAATAAAGAGGAGAATTTATAAATGTAAAAATAATGCTTGTGTTATTATTACGGAGTTGTAAACTCAATTTTAGGAAGAAAGTAAAGTGTTCAACTATTCAAACATCTAGTATGCTACGAACTTGTACACAATGACGAGATGTTCTATAAACATTAAGTAATATCAAACATTGGTAAATTAATTATTATTTAACACACACCAAAACATTCACAGTCCGATTAGTTACCACGTTTATATTTATTAGCATGACAACCAGATGTACAAATAATCGGATAAAATGTTTCAATAACTCAAGAAAATTTTATTTTATATTAGGCCACATAGAAGAGATTATAAATATATATACAAGTTCTGGAACAATTTAAAATTACCATTAAATGTTCAACATGAGAAGGCACACTAATTGCAATATTTTGTACATCCAGTTAAAAATCCCACATCACAGTTAGGCAGTCCTAGATAAAATTCGTTTTGAAATAGTATTTTTTATTATGTTTTTTAATGTATATCTGATCAATCTACCTGTAATTTTTCATAGTTGTTTACTAGTTAGTTAGATAGTTATGAATAATAATTGTAAGATGTGTTGGTAAGTTTTTAATAACACTTCATTAAAAATTAAACGACTTTTTTGAGTAGTATAAAAACGAAAGATCCTTATTTTATATTATTTCTCAAATGTGTTTTTTTTGTCGCTAAGCGATATCTCCGTTAATTCTTCATAAAAATTCATTATTCAAGCATCATTTTGTAGCTAATGATCTCCACTATTGACTACAAATAGAAAAACAGTTTGCAATTAATTTTTTCGTTACAAAAATTGATTTAAAAAACTTTTATATTATACTTCATATGGTTCCTAATGAAAGGCGCCATCGATTAACAAACTATTTAACTAACATGACAGCTGTTAGTTAGATTGTTTACATTCTATATGCAAGTACAATCTATCACGCAAATCAATACAATTAAAGCAACGTAAATAAATAGACTTAATTTACTTAATTAAATCAGGTAAGTAGGCCTACTCCTAACTTACGAAATATTCGCACGGTCAGCTAGTATTTCCTATATTTTACATGTATACTATTATTTTAGTTATGCATAAACTTAGCATTTTTAAAGTTCTAAATACTTGGGCTCCCTTTTTTAACCCTTTCCGACGGTACCACCCAATTCAACTGTCTTTATAAAAGGTAACAGTGGCTTTATTTTATGTACATACGTATTTACTATCTTTTAAATTGATTTAAAACTTGTCCGCAATTTATTATGAGTAATATAAAATTTTCTTTTCTTTATTAAAACGATTTACCTAAAATTATTAAAACTACGTTAAATTATTTCTTGTAATTTTGCGAGTGAAGCAAACAAGTAGGAGTTATCCCCTAGTAAGTATACAAGACTTTGCTCGTCAAACGTTCTATACAAAGCCCATTAGTGTTATCTTGTAACACAATAGAAACGCAAAATAAATAACAGATAAAATGAATTACTTTGTTTAGTATCATCAGTAAATTGTAAAAAATATTGGTTTTCTTATAAACAGTACGTGCAAATAAATTGTTTAACTTATTATGGAAATTTGCTTTCCATAATCTATATAAATAAAAATATAAATGTTCATTTGTTCAAAATCTTAAACCTCCAAAAGTTCTTCACCGATTGCTTTGAAATTTTGACACAATGTTGCATTTGAATAAACGCATGTTTGTATGTACTTTTTTTTAAACTGCAGCATTTATTGCGGCAATGGGAAACGTCATACTAAATAATAAACAAATATGTTTATTGTTGATACAGTAATCAGCTGCTTTAATATTTCCATTAACAGCTGATTTCAAAAATTGAAACAATTATTTGCATTTCTAACATTTAGGTTTGGTTTTTGTTTAAGTGTAGACCTGAGCCTTGCTGGTTCTTTCAACCTTTATTATAACTGATGTTATAAAATATACGAAATAATTTGATTTGGACATTTAACATTATTTACCAACCTGGCTTTGAGGTTATTATTAATCATATAACTTTATTATAAAGAAAACACAACGTATGTGTGTAGAAGGTTCCAACGGAGTTGGCGTGCGGATCACCCAGGGATGTCCCCTAGTCAATAAATATAAATTAAGGAATTAAATTTCGTTTTGAATGATTTAATTCCATTTGACATAAATTACATTTCAAACTACACATATAGATTTTGAAATCGTTGAACGACACACCTGGCTTGTTTTAAGCCATAACTGAACCTGAGGCTTCAAAAAGATGTATTATTGTTTGGGTTTCATCGAAGTGTCGTCTAAGTTGTTTCTAGCATGCTGCCAATTTGTTTTATCTTTGCGCGGATGGTTAATGTCCGAATGTGAATAGGATAATGACCCAACGAGAGTGAACGTTTTGTCATCAGAGTAACATGTCATATCGATTATTGCGAATAAAAGTAAGTATACGATGCCAAGAATACAAAATGGCAACAAATGCTTTTATATAAGTATATTCCGAGAAATTGTTAGATTTTGTTATTTTTCAATTACTTGTAAGTATTCTAGTGAATTAAAATTCCATTTTATTTAAAATTTTAATTTTTTATAATTTTTCAAATTAAACTGACTTGCTAGAATGTTTAGTAGGATATTCAGATACCTATCTGGCTGAGTCACTATATGTTCGCTAAAAAAAAAAAAAAAAAAACAATATCGTAACAGTGGGATACCCAGATCACCAATATAAATAGCTATATTGTTTTTAAGAATTCAGTTGTTGAATGGATGAATACGCAGGTGAAACAAAAGGTAAAGATCATACAGCAAATGTAGAAATTGTGGAATTTTTAAAAAGCGTTTGTGATATCTGTGCTTGAATTGCTGAGGATCTTGCAGTATATAGGTCAAAGATAAGGCGATTGTTTTTTGAAAAAAGAGGAATTGATTAGATTCCTCACTTGAGTAATAATTGATAAAACAAAAAACAGAACTTTAGAAAACATGAATTTCCAAAATTCATTTAGACTATTATCAATGAATACAGAATAGTTTCTGTATTCATTGCTATTATGTCGATAGAAAAGGGTTTTGTAGTAACAGCTATCAAGGTCGGCTGGTAGTAAAGACCGTTGAGATTGGAAAATTTAAAAATGTTATCATAAACCGCCTATTTAAATGTATAGCATGTGACTGTACTGTAATATATAGCTGGCAGCTGTGATGCGTTGTACTAAAGATTGAGTCATTATTTCCCCCGATCCTTTCATCAGCTATATTGACTGAAACTCAGAAACTGTAGCTAGTTATTGTTTAAATACATTTTACATTGCTATTACTAGTATAGAGATTGCTATTTCTGTATAAAGATTTGAGGAGTATGTAAGCCCGAGTACAATTTCTGAATTATATTATTCGAAAGACAATTAAATTTACTATAATCCTGTGCACAAATATTTTTGGTGCATTTCCCGGAACAAGGAACAAAATTCATTAAAACACTCCCAGTATTTAATACTAGTTATTTCCGGTTAAGAAAATTCGGCTATAGTAATGCGGAAGTGCTGCTTACGTTTTTTTATTTAATAGTTAAGTATTTTTAATATGGTATCATGTCTTCTCTTGTTATCTAGGTTTCATGTTGCGTTTACGTGATATATAGTCATAATTATAATGGGTGGGAGGGGCAAGAAAGATGGGTGCCAAATTGAGGGGCCCCGCAGTAAAAGTTTGGGGTCGCCGGAATACTACCCCCCGGAAAACTACCCCTCCCAAGCAGGTTCCTACGTCATTTTGACGTCAGAGATCGGGGGGGCAGTTTTCCAGTCACGCACACTCAAGTTTCGATGCGTTTGTATTATCATTTTATATAATTAGAATTAAAAAAAAACTAGAGGACTAACCTAAACTGTTTAGTCACAGTATGTTTCCGATAACAGTATAATTGTAGGAACCTGCTTGGGGGGGTAGTTTTCCGGGGGGTAGTATTCCGGCGACCCACTTTTGCTAGGGGGGGTAGTATTCCAGTCGCGGACACGGCTCCCATATTGGTTAGTTGGCAGATTTCGTGACGTCACGTTTCACCTGGGGGGTAGTTTTCCAGGGGGTAGTATTCCGCATCCCCAAAGTTTGTACCGAGCCACGCAAAAGCTTAAGCCGGCTCTGCTACTACTTATAGGATGGTTGTTTGAGTGTAGTGATCTGAATGTCTTACAGAAAAGAATAAAGTAGGTAAATTATTAAAAGTACAATGTTTTGAAAGCTATAAAAACTCTCCTTAAACTATAACTAAATTAGATTCCAGTTACAGGTGAATCAGTAGCACTCTCAACAGAATCATAACACAGAAACAGTATGTGTCGAGATCACCTCAGTGCCTTAGCTATGTGTTAAGTTCACATTACATATTGAAACGTTGAACTTTGTTGGAGTCTATTAATAAAACGCACATTTGCCGTCACGTATGTGTGTAAAAAATGCCTGACGGAATATACTTGCAAGCCTATATTAAAGCAAACTATTATAAGTAATATTTTCCTTTTCCTGATTGTCAGTTCCCGTGATTTCCCGTCCATGGAAATATCTAATAACCCTACCTTTCTGCGCATAATTAAACCCTAGTAGGAAAGAGTTACTCTTTTGCAAGGAATTATGTAAGATTATAGTAGGCCTACTAAAAAAGGAAAACAGATTACAATTGATATGGAAAGTGTGTTTAATATGCCCGTACAAGAAAACACTAATCTTCCCCTTGTTACTGTTACGAATTTCCTTAAATTATATAAGGAGTGTGTTATTTCCGGGTAGGTAGTAAAATATTCCTCCAAGAAGACCCGGCAATATGTTATTCCCCTCTTAGTTCCAATTTTTTTAATATTTTCGTGGAGAAATTATAGAAAAACGTCATTGATTTAGAAAATACAACTCGGATATGTGAAGGATTCAATTGTCTCAAGGCTTCCAAGGTTGTAAATTTTTTTCTTGTAACTAACAAAAATTATCCTTAACCATAGAAAACCATAGAAGTCAATAAAAAAATACTTTTCTAGATGAGTGTGTTATGAGAGAGATAGGTTCCTAAAAACTTCGGTATATAAAAAGAAGACTCGCACCGGAGTTATTTAAACTATAATTCTAATCAACCTGATTCTGTTAAAAATGTATATCGAATTTCCAACAGAGTTAGTAGCTTAGTTACTGGCATTAGGTTTACTTAATTATAGATGCTCCTCGGCCTTCTTAGCCCAATTGACATAAAGTTCCTTACTATTGTCCGTTTACAGTTTAGTTGATAGCATGCGCAAGCATTGTCCATGCTATTGAGATCTTACGCTAGTAGTCCACATGAAAACATCAACCTCATAAAACTCATTTAAACAATTTATAGTGTAATATGTTTCCCTTGATATTGTTTTTATTGATATTTATATTTTCAAGAATAAAGTGAAAAAGTAGTTGTTTTGTTTACATTTATTTTGATGGAAGGACTGTTTTTTTTTAAGAAAGTAAATGATTGAAATTATTATATAAATTATATCTCCTAGGATAAATACGATCAGTTTGAGTCCAATTTTTTTGCCAATCCTAGCTTAACCCTTTTGTTTGAGTTCGTCGACGCGTTTCAGAGTTCCTCCATTCTCGAGACCTACTTCATTCACTACTCCAAATAAATTATTGAATATTGTACAGCAATAACTGAATAATAATATCAAACATTTTCAAAATTTATTATCAAAATGAATTAGAGAAAAATAAGCACTAACTTTTAGTTTACAGAAAACATCACAGCATTATTGGTGCTGAACCAAAATTCTGATATATTAATGTATGTATATATGTATTCTGTAGCAACTATTTGGAGAGTATATTATTTTATTTGGGAGAATATTATTTGCTTTCAGAAAACAATTTTAACAATTTGTTAGAATTGAAATAGCACTGCATACAGCAATACACATTAGAATAAAACTAACTAACGTAATGTTAGTTTTTTGTAGTTTAAACTTAATAATGGGATTTACTTAAACATGAGGTACGTTACTGCAATCAAGCAATTTCGATCTTGAATTGAACACTGAAACAAGGATATTCATAATTCAATGTGGTAGTGAATAGAAGCCGATATAGATAGGTCGATAGTAGCGCGGCAAGCGTCCATAAGACCCGTCCTATATCTACTAAATTGTGAACGGAGAGTAGAAAGTGTCTACAATATGTGTTCTAATAAATTCTGTTTGGATCCAAACTAACGCCAATTAGAATGGATTAGTTTAGGATTAAGTTCTAGCAGATCACATCAACCATTTTTTCTAAATGTTAAAGAGCAAAATATAATATAAAACGTAACCCAAAGATGACAACAAACTGCTGCGAACATAACAATTCCATATGTGTTGCGACACGATAAAAAGGAAAAATAGAATCATTAAGGTTTTGGAAGGAGAAAAACTCGATGATGGGAAGACAAATACTTTTATAATACAATGTAAACGTTTAAAAATATTTAAATGTGCTTTGTGGCATAACAATGGGAACAGTATGTAGAATAGCAGTCGTTGTTGCCAGAGTATTGTATGTGCCAAGACTGTTGACATTTTGACAGAAAAAATATAGGTTAGGTTCTGGCAGGATGGCAACATCTCATGTTGTGAGGAGGAGGCAGTAGGCCTATATGTGACACTGAATATATATATATATGTATATGTCGCAAGATTATTTGGTTTAAATAAAATACTAGAGAATAGCTATGTGACTAGAGATACAGCCTTCAATATGTTACACAAAACACGAATATTTTAAACTTTGCTTGTGTATTAAGGTTTATTATTATGTTTGGTATATAGACATATAGGCCTAATACTGTACAAGTCAGTTACTATAAACTATTTAAACATTTTAGGATTTATCAGCAAATCGTTGGATATATTAGCCACAATATTATGTAAGAACCCGAAATATTCAGAAATCTATGCTTCTTTCTGGGTTGTATTGATTTCTTATGGTATTAGTTAAGATTTACCACAGGTATTTGGCAAAATTATTGGTTTACAACACTTTATAACTAAATAAATATATATAATCATATAATAATATTAATTGTTATCGAACAAAATATTAGGTTAGATATCTGTATTGAAACTGTAAATCGGAACTACTGGTTTGAATATGTAAATCCTAGCATTTACAAATTGATTTCATTAAAAACCCAAAATATACATTGATTTCGGAATATTTGTACCATTAATTTTAATTAAAATCTAACCATTAATATACAAATATAGAAGAACCTATAGTTTACGAGATGGAAACATTTGTAGAACAATGAGAGAACAGTGAGAGAAGGGGCGAGATAGGCAATATGACAGCATTATGAATGTTTCCTTTATTTTTAATATGTACAGTAATAAAACTCTCGCTAGCACCAATCATACAGATTTAGGTTTAGGTAAAAATCAAGCAAACTTGTTATAACCACTCCTAGATGGTGCTGATGTATTCGTTTTCACTTGTACATGTACTTCTGTAGAGACAGTAAAATAACTAAAGAGTTTATCAGGACTTTTTAGGGCAAGCCTTGGCAGAGTGGACAGCTTGTCTCATCTTCCTGATCAGAAGATCCCAGGTTCGAATCTCGACTAGAGACCAGGTAGCTTTTTCATATCTTAGAAAAGCTGGTCAGATATGGAGGGAGGAAGTTAAGCAAACGGTGGTTGGCTTGCTTCCAAGCTGATGGGATATGTCTAGTTACCTGGTTTGGGATGTTTTGCACACTTTTACAACAGTATTTATATACATTTTATTTAATAAAACAACCGACGGGATAGACTTGCTATATTTTGCATAACATTACAAGATCACAATAAGCTTAAAAACCAGAAAAATTTTCCTCCGGTTGGTCAGAAACACGTAAAATTTTAACAGAACATGCAAGCATCAATATAGATCCTGTTAGCTCAATAATAAAAATAAAAATTTATACATATGACATTTTGCATGAACGCCAACGCTATGTCTGTATACACATTTTTACCGCTCAGTTAATTGATAGTAAGGAAAACAATTATAAGTAAGTTTAGCTACTAATTCAAAATGACCTATCTTTGACAAAATGCCTTATCTCCTCCTTATAAAATATGTTCACAAAAACCAAATTCACAAGAAATTATAACGATTGAAGTTATAAACATAACCCTAAAGTATAATCTACGCTGGCTTTAAGTATTAGGCTACAGATTCCAATGATGGGTGAAATCAGCTGTTATATTATATGTTACCCACGTACATAAGTACGTATGTATGTATGTAGTACGATCGTACACTCGCTTTTATAGGAGTTGATATTCTAAGATTTACAAAATCTTTTTACAAAAAACTTATTTTAGTTTTTCGTTTTTAAGTTGGAATATAGAATACATTATATTATTAATAGATTTATTATTGTGACACATTAAATTAGCGTATTACATTTCAATTTCAGTTAATATGGTGTTACTCATTAAAATAGTATGGTAGGTATTCAAAATTTTAATCTAAACTGAAAACATTCAGCTGTTTGTGTACTGGTATTTACAAGTTGCTATGGTAATTACAAACAAAATATTACATAGCCACTCTTTATTGACAGTAGTCAGAAAAAAAACACCTGATTATTGTACCGACTCCAAAATGTTCAATGGACAAAATTAACTTTTTTACTGCCCATAAACGAATTTTTCCAAAGAAATTACTTTAAACTAATTAATTTCTCGAAGCCAATACGCCAGATTAAAACTTGAATATTGTATCGTTGTAGTTTTCCGTTCTACAAAAACTGCTTTTAAAATAACATCAGACTAGAAGTTCAAAACACAAAAACAATTACTAACCAACTATCCTTAGCTTTTAGTGCAGCTTTTTTAATGTTGTACTTTCTGCATAAATCTAAAAACTCCAACAACGTGAAATCCCGAGTTCCTGCAGACCACTACCATACATAAAATATCTAAGCTAGCGCTGTCTACCGATAGAAACCTTAACTACTAATTTCAACAAACATTTTTATGCAGGACAATAATCTTAGCAGTACAGTATGTAAAATCAATGAAGTTATAGTTTAGTTTTACATTCACAATAAGCATACGTCCCTCTGGATTTCCGCCAAAACGTTGAATCTCACTTTAATGTTATGACTCGCCTTAAACTTACAATGCCGTATCTGCTGTCCAATTATAAACCCTGACGGAACGACTGTGACACTGAAAATAGTGCAGCGTGGGACGCACGACTGCTTCCGTGATTTTGAAATTACAAAACACCCACTCTGTTTTCCTTCTGGCCATTTTTCATACATCAAAAATTATAAACACGTAGGCTAGTAAACTTAATACACACGTGTTAGAATGAAGTTTAGTTTATTGCTGTCTATAAATTAATGTGTATTTATGTCTCGGATATTAATCAACAACATACATACAAACTGCAATTGACTCTCTGACTCTTTTTAACAACATTTCTTTCATTTAAAAGGTGGGATGTAAACTATATTTATGTAATTTCTTAAAAGTTTATATTTTTATATTTTCTAGCACTATTTCGTTAATAAATTAATGACATAATCACAGATAAAAAGTATTCTACTCAGATTGTATACACAAGTATTCTACTGGCGAGTTTGTGGCAAAATCAACTGGACTGCAGGCCGCTTTGAACAATTATTTCACAGTAAGTAAACGATCTGGCTGCACTCGGCAACGGTATTAAGGTAATTCGACAACATACAGGTTGCAGGGGGTATATATATAGTGCCTTTAGTCCAATCAATGAATGCTCAGAAAGGGGTGTAGAGGGAAATGGCTCCATCTTTTGAACGGTTGAAGTAATATAGTAAAAGATCATATTATATTCTTGAAGGAAATTTAACGCTCTACAACTTTCTTCATTATAACTTTTTCGTAGGATGAAAGGCTGAAAATTTAGCTAGCCAAATAAGGGAAAAAACGCGAAGGAATTTATTTTTCAAAAACAAGCAAATTTTAAGCGTGAATATCTCAGAAACTATACGAGATAGAGAAAAATGATTAGATTCAATCTTGTAGAACATTTCGTGAGCTTTAATTTTGTATAGACTGGGTTTATCGCTAAGACCCATAGTTTTTGAGATATAAGTGAAAAACCGAAAAAGGGACCTTCTACGTGCTACCCGCTCACCTGCTAGGAGTGGGGACTTTTATTATGTTTACCTCCTAACATTTCCCTCTATCGTAGACTGGACTATGTACTTATAGTTTACAGATTTTATTGTAACACTGTTTAGCATCGAAGTAGGCTAAACTTTGTAGATTTATAATATTTTCTGTGTGATATGACCAAAGTATATTTTTACTAAGGAACCCGTTTAGGCAATCGTATTAGCGAATTTCCATTGGAAAAATGAGCTTATGGTAAGACCCAAGGTCGGAAGTAGCAAATGAGCACCGATCATGGTCCCCAGAACACGTTTGGGGTGTCATTAAAAATCATACATTTATATATATATATGTTGACCGGAAGTAGACCAAATTTTTGACCGCAAATAACTTTATATATATATATATGTGTGTGTGCGCACTCTAACGGACGCATTTTACGTCTGATTTGGTCAAAATTTGGTACACACGGTGGTTGTCTAAGTCCCTTGGACGAGATCGTTAGCCAAAAAATTAACCGGAAGTAGACCACATTTTTGACAGGAAGTATCATGTATATAACTGTGCGCACTCTAACGGACGCATTTTATGTCCGATTTGGTCCAAATTTAGTACACAGGTTGGTTTATTAAGTCGTTTGGACGAGTTCGTTAGCCAAAAAAATTGACGGGAAGTAGACAAAATTTTTGACCGGAAGTAACAATTTATTGAGATTTTTCGTATTAAAATTAAGTTTGAAGTTTTCTTTAAAAACATACGAAATAATTCTGCACATTTTGTTTTTTTCGCGACCTCATATCCCATCTGGTTCCCCCAAAAACAATCAAAACGTAAAATACCGTAAAAGTACCAGAATTAAATCCACGGCTTTTACCGTGGTGACCGATGGCAATATATTTGGTACATGCTGGCAGCACCTTCGTGAATAGATCAATTTCCCAAATAGTTGTTTGAAACCCAAAAACATATATGAATTTAATTTTGAAAATTCGCTCAACTCACGTCAGCGGATCAGCTGCGTGGCCGAATTATTTTGTATTATCGGTAGCTTTCATATTTATTTAAAATTTTCATTATATAGCAGAGCATACGATTTCAAATTTTGAAATCCATAATATTTTTTTATTTGAGACTATTATAATAGTCGCAGGTTAGCTTGCTTTATAACTATGGGAAGTGTTAAAGTAAATACAATTTTCTCTTCTGGGGAAAATTGACTGTGAACCCAGGTAGACAAACAAGTAATCCATTAATAATCCGATTTTTCAAAACAAAATTAAGTCAGCAAATTTCTGGAATAATAGTCTACTTTAAGAAATATTCTAAGGAATCTACCATTCTCTACCACACTATTGAAAATTAGGTAACAAACATTTTTAGTTGACATGTAAACATTTTATACTTTTAACATTAAAATCTACTATTTAAGGCTCATAATATGTAATGTCAGAGTCGCGCTTCGACGTTTAAAAAAATATTTCTGAAATATTATTCTTAACTCCAAAAATGTATTTTGCTTCTACTTTTATAAGTGGAGAGTAAACCCCAAAAGTTTTGAGACAAAATATTTCTCAATTCTTTATGTACACTGTAAAAGCCTCATAGTAAAGTGTCACCAGAAAAAGTAGTAAAATGAGATTTGGCCTCACCACAAGTAAAAGATATTCTAAGTACAGTTTACTCATAATCTTTTCTCTGTGGCCTAATTTATCTAAATTTTTTATCACTGGACAGTTGGCTTAGATTTACATTTTGAAATTTCATAATATCAATGCTTTACCAGTTATTATTTAAATATAAATTTTCTTTCCTTTCAATGATTTTTATCATTTTTTTATATATATTTCTAAAAGGTTAGGTTTTATTACAATCGTTTTATTCGCATTATTTTTGGGTTTAAACGTAAAGAAATATATACTAAGAATATTTTGCCAAATATGACAAAACCCCATTTTACATTATTTTTCAAACAATATTTTATAATTTCCCTAATTAAATTGTATGAATTTAACACACTCAAAATATATATTTCCTACAAATTTAGTCTAAAATTATTGTTCGAAATTAATAAAACTAAAATTTGTGTGTGAAAATATTTATTAAAATTTACAATAAACCTACTCTAATCATTTATTATCCTCAATTTTAATGTTTTAAATTCTCTTTTCTTATAATGTTTCTTAGTTTTGCGCGAATGTTCTTGTATCAGGCGGTAAAATAGCTCCGAGGAAGTGCCACTTAATTAGGCCACCTAAATAGTTCAAGAGACAAGTCACAGAGTTCAGCACTAAACAGTAGCACTATTGGCCGGAGATCAACATTGTTGTGGACGTAAATAAGTCTCTTCGCTGTTTATAACTCGATTATTTCAACAATTTTCAGACCAAGAGGGTAGTCCAAACATTGATAAATTAAATGTTAATATTATTATAATTAAAATTCTAATCTTTCGATTAGTAAAAATATTTAACTAATATTTTATTAAATGTGTATTGTTGAAGTATTCAAGAAAGATATATAATATAAATAATATACGTAATATTCAAAAACTAGGTTCACTTCGTGACAGCATAATTTTGTAAAACTGTATATGAGAGACTATTCTAGCATAAAGAAGTTACTTTTATTATTTTAAGTTAATTCAAAATAATTTCGTTAAAAGATTGTTTCTGTTTTCCTCAGTTAAACATGACAATACTCTACTAGTAATTCGTATATTTCAATTCATCAACAAATTTATATTAGATTTCATTGTTTTTAAGTTTTTAATAATAGATAAAGTTAATATTTACATAATTTAATTTATCTAACGTTAGTAAGTTAAAATGGGCTCCATTTTAGATTTAGAGTACAAGGACAAATATTCCATTCTCTACGTGGCTACTAGTGGAAAAAGATAAAGTAACTAGCTTTGTTTTCAAAACCCATTTAAACTTACGTACATATTGGCAAGTTTCTACAAATTTGAAAAACCTGAATTGTAAGCTAATATCTTCTCGGAAATCAACTTCCTCCTTAAAATAATAACAATGTATACCCTTTAACATAGTATATCCAATAGTAGAGCAACCAAAATTAAAAGAAACAATATAAAAGATAAATTACTTACATTATCTCCTGATTAGTACATTTCTGTTGCTCTTGTACCTCGGTTTTGACTGTGCTACTGCCTATAACATTCACATTGTTCTGTGGAATCGGCGTTGATGAAGTCCATTGTTTATCACTCGAAAAAATATCTTTACTCTTCACTTCGACTTTAATTTTCTTTTCACTGTCAGTTTCATTAATTGAAGACATCGACACCAAACTTTGAACATCTTCTTTATCGTAAACCTGTTCTACTTTGACCGGCACTAACACTTTTTGTTCTACATTTTGCACTTCTTTATCGACTTCGAGTTTATGACTACAAGTTTCAGCACGATGAGGTTCTCGTGGAGTTATGTTCCGACGCGAATCGTTGGAGAACTCCGAAGGCAACGCAGATGTCGTACACTCTTCAGAGTGTGTTTTTATTTTGTTAAACGTTTCTTTATCTCCTGTTTTCCTCTCGACACTTTTAAAATCATTCACGATTTTCTGAGTCTCGCTGTCGCCATCGTTTTCCGACACAACTAATTCTTTCCGTTTCTCTGATTTTTCAAATCTTTCTTCTTTACCGTCGTTGGATGACGACGTTTCAAGGTGTTTGCTTTCATTAAGTTTTTCAATTTTTTCGTAATTTTTAGACTTATTGTTCGACGAGTATGATTGTTCGCAAAGCGAGATACTTCTTTTGAATTCCGAAGATTTTTTGAGTGTGTTTATGTTATTCCAAAAACAGTTTGAAGTTTTCGGTATAGTGCGTTTTCCATTGTCCCAAAAATCTGATGGTTTCTTCAATGGTGATGGTTCGTAACTGAATTTTGATTCTGTAGGGAAAGCATCGGATTTTGGCGAACTCTGTTCAGATTTTACGTAAAACTGGTCAGATTTTGTCGATAATGATTCGGAATTAGGAGAAAATGGTTCTGACTTTACCGAAAACTGTTCAGATTTTGGCGAAAAAGGTTCCGACTTCGGGGTAGACAGGTCAGAATTAACCACATAACTCTGATTAGACGGTGATTCCGTGTTTACTGAAATAGGCCCTCTTTTGTTATAAAACGAACTCAGAGATTCCGAAACGTTGTCGCTGAATGTACTCCGATCCTCGGACGTTATCTCGTTACACTTTTCACTCTTAAACCGAAATTGTTCTTTACGTGTAGGCGGTGGACTCCAAACATTGTGCGTTGGACGTGAACGGAACTCTTGACTGTCTGATGAGTTCGGTGAAAGACAATCGTCTGATAAAAACTGCGACCTTTCTTCAGAAACACACCGTCTCCATTCATTCTTCCTAGAGGTTCTGTCTTTCGTAGGCCCGTTGACAAACTCCGACATTCTTGACAAACCTTTACCGAAACTGTAATCCGTACTGTCATGGCTGCATTTGTCCCAAAACAATCGTTTCCTCATGCGTAGACTGCTCTCGCGCTCGGTATGCGAATACATCGAGGACGATTCACTCGATGAAGCTTTGGCGTTCTGTAACCGCTCGCGGACACGGTTACTATCGCTGTAAAACGATCGCGATTTCCTACTCGCGGATGAATCTGATTTGCGCACGCACTCGCTATCATCGCCATCGCACTTGAGCACTAACAAGTCTATGCACTTCGAAGGACGGCCTATAATCACATCAGCTTCGGATTGGCGGAGCTGTGATGTATCTAAGTTATCTATCTTTATTATTCTGTCTCCTGAGGCTAGGTATTGAGAGGCTAATGTTCCTGGAGTCACCTGGGAACAAAGGAAGGAAAATTATTACAATTATGTCTGAAGATACGGACGGCATTTATAGATAACTGAGGACAAGTTCCTATTCATTATGTTACTATCAATGATTTAGCGATACACTGAAATTAATTGCAGGCGTACAGCTGATACTATTGTAGTCATTGATTAAGCAACATGTACTGATTTTAGATCGTAGTTTAAACGGCTGTGCGTTGTAATTTTATAGTTTAAATAAAACAATGAAATCAGTTTAAATTGTCATATGACTTCATTTGTTCAGCCTATTTGTTCAGTCTTGTTGATGTATGTTACTTAAGCATTTGAATTTTGTGTAGATAGATCCATTTTGACTGAACCTGATTAAAAAATATGGTTTTTGAAATAATAAATGATGTTTTTGCTTTATCGCCTTCAAAGGTAGAACCAAAGTGCATATTTATTTATGATAGCTTTTTGCCGCATCTGAAGATTCCAATATTTGAAATTTAAAAAAACAATTTCAGTGGATATATTATTATACATTTGTTTAATTAAAGTTTCCGTACATTAAACGCAAAAAAATGGGACTCTTATAGGATCACTGTTTCCCCTTCCTGGATTTATTCCAATAATAAAAAATAAACTTTTTCTTTGAATAAATTAATATACACTTTTTGTTGGTTTCATACGTTAAAAGCAAAATGGGATCACTTCTAGGATCACTGTTTTCCAAACCTGGATTTATATTAATAAACGAAAAAATTACTTTTTCTTTGGATAAATACATGCACACTTTTTATACACGTAAGTTTCCATGCATTAAAACGGAACCCTTAGGCCAATAGGATCACTGTTTTCCTTGAGTGCAATTATTCCATTAATCGAATCAAGAAACTTTTCTTTGGACAAATTAATATACATTTTTGGTACGTTTCCATACATCAAAAACAAAATTCTAACCCTTATAAGATTACTGTTTTCCCTGCCTACATTTATACTATTAATAGAATTAAAAAATTTCTTTGAATAAATCAAATATAAATTTTTTTGTAGGTTTCCATATATTAAAACAAAATTCTAACCCTTATAGGATTACCGTTTTCCCTTCCTATATTTATTCCAATAGTCAAAACTAAATAAACGTTTCTTTGGATAAATTAATATATTTTAGGATTCCATATCCTAAAAGGAAAAACATATCCCGTATAACATCATTTTGTTCCGTATAACAGTATTTGTTATTTAATACACAGAGAAAGTGTTGTTTACATATACCTTAGCTTTATATATTTAAAAACTTATATTTATATACTTTGGTTTAACTACGTGAAAATGGCGTATATAGTAGTCACGAGTTATAAAATGGAATAGATACTATAACTCTTTTGGAGGAGGATAGCCACAAGTTAAATATTACATTTTTTAATTGGGCACTATAGGCTATGCGTAATATCACGAGATTATAGTATGAAGCACTTAAGTCTTCCTAGCACTCTATTAAACAAGAATTATCCAAATCAATTCAGGCAAATAATTTGTTGTAATACACATTTAACCCTATTATGTCCTCATCGTCAGAAGGTCTTCAGATAAATTAAATATGTATTGCAACATATGGAATTTAAGAGTAAACTTAATAAAATCGAAAGTGATGGTTTTTAGAAACGGTGGGAAATTGGCAGCAAATGAAAGGTGGACTTTTGATGAAAAACAGATTGAAATAGTAAACAGCTATAGATATTTAGGGCTTGACTTAACTCCGAATTTGTCTTACGAGAACCATCATAAGTCTAAGTTAGCAATGGCCAAAGCTAGTATAAACTGTGTCTGGTCTAAATTTATTGGGTGTAAACACGTTCCACTAACTGTAAAACTATCAAGTTTCCAAGCAGTTCAAAGAGCAACGGTAAGTTATGCAGCTCAAGTTTGGGGTTATAGGGAATTTAATAGTGTTGAAAAAGTATTTAGGTTTTTTATAAAAAAGTTACTAGGTCTACCTCTAAACACACCAAATTATGCAATTTATCTGGAGACGGGGATAGATAAGCTGTATTTGTATACTTTGAAGCTTCATTTTAAGTATTTGTTTGGAGTGTTAGCTATGCCGGAAGACAGGTTGCCAAAAGTTTTGGCAAAAATAGTGAATTCTAACATTTCATGGTATAAAGAATGGAAGATTTTAGGGGCCAAATATGAAATGGGGATAGACAAGAATTTAGAAGTGTGGGACAAAATTACTGTAGTTCTAAAAATACTCAATTAAAATATTTACTGAAAAAATCAGTTTGGAACAGAGGGAACAGCTTCTACTAACAGCAAAATATGGGAAATTCCATAAAATCTACTCCAGTTTAGATTTTTAACCTAGGGCTAAAACACTATTTTAACTGTAGTAAAAATGAATATAAGTTGCAGGAAATAAAATGGTAATTTAAGTGTAGAGCCGAGTTAATTCATTTAAATTTTAAACCGTGGATTGAAGGGAAAAATTATCTTTGTTCGTTATGTAATATGGGAGTAAACGAAGACGTTTACCATTTTGTGGCAGAATGCCCGATATTGGTGCAACATAGAAAATAGTATCTGGGTAAAGAAAGATTATCGATGTCAGAGTTCAAGGACTTTATGAATGGTAAGGATTGGGGAGTATTATTTAAATATCTTGAACAAGCATGGCATTATAGATGGGCATTGATAAAAGAATTTAACTTTTGATAATACTTTTAGGTTGCGATCGCTGATCTTTATTGTTATTAGGAATTTAATATCTGTACTCATTTCTAATCAAACTTGTATTTATGTGTGTATTGATAATTTTTGTTTGTCTAAGTAAGTGCAAGTTTATAGTTCTGTGGTTATTAATTAATAAATTATTGTTAGTTGTTGCCAACCTAGCAGACGGCTGAAAACCATGCTAGACTGTATGCTGTATGTTAGAAGACGTTATAATTCGGTAAAGTAATAAAGCATATGTTATTATTATTACACATTGAACCCTTTGAAACATTATCCTCCAAAGTGAACCTCCAACAGGCACCAATAACACATGTAGCCTGTTTGTGGTCTTGAAGCTCGTTAAATATATTCTACTTGTCGTCTACTTCCAATTTTTTTTTTTAATTATATAATATACCATAGAAATTATAAAATTAAAATGCAATAATTACTTTAATAACTACAAATCATACGAATTTATTAGTTATTAAAATATTAACGAGTTACATATCTTATATTATTAAACGAGCAATTCTTGTATATTTGTTTATAAATTTATTTCGGGGCTAACGGCTCTAACGATTTTGATGAAAATTTGCTAAACGTCAGGAATCGAATGCGCTGGGTTTATGTCTGCAAAAATGCGCATAAAATGTAAACTCTGAACTTCTTTTATATACCACCTTTGAAGTCACTAAGTATAGGCGAATAGAAAATATACAAGAATTGCTCGTTTAATAAGATAAGATTTAACAAACATAAATCATTAACAATGTATCAGGTGGTATAATTATTTTCAACTTATTCCTTTATTCAAACACCAAACGTAACTAAAACATTATTTTTGTGCTGTTATTAACCGTTCTGAAAACCTTTTCACCAAATTCTGCATTCTTTGCATTTCTATAAATGTAATATAAATTATCTAATGATTATAATTATTATTTGTTATTTCTAAAATACATAAAAACTATCAAATATGGCCTATAGAGGTTTTTGGACATCAGGATTTGAATGCTCTAGGTTTTATATCTGCGAAAATATTCTAATAAAATGTTAGAACTAATTACCCTCATATTTTTTTAAATTTAAATAAACAGTTCATAAGTACGTAAGATCGAAAAATATTCATATTTATTCAGTATGCGATTCGTATTTACATATTTTACTAAAAAAACAATTAAAAAATACTGAGCGATGCTCGGTGGCCCAGGTACTAATAATATTATATATATTATTATTATTATTATATACATGTATATTATATTATACTCAAAAGCAAAATGCAATTGATTAAAGACTTAACCTTATTGTGTCATTACTAATTTCGTTTTTTATATATATATATAAAGGACTTGGAAATATGCCCAGCAAATATCATATTACTTTATTTATATATTGCTGTAACATGGTTCATTATTTTGTTTCAGAGCTTTTAGGTTTTAAAACGCAAAACTAAGAGGAATGGAACTAAAATTTTTTATTTTCTACGTGACATACATTAAATAACACGACTTTTTGCTGAAACCATTGCAATTAGTACCCGCTAGTAATTTAAAAGCCAGCAAATAAGTCGTACAACACCATTTGATCCTCAAAACCAATTTACACTGTACCTCTGTAAAGTTCCAACCGGTTCGGAAGATCCAAATAAAAAGCTTTTACTAAAAATAATTACGGTAAAGGAAATTTTGAAATAGTTCATCCGTAAATAATTAAATTTATATATTTATTAAAAGTTTCCTAATAAATCTGCATACAAAATATTCAATAATTTCCTACTTCAGAACATTTCTCATACTAATTTTGGAGACTTCATTACAGTATTCTCTTCACAAAACTTTTAAATTTCTTGCTACCCAACGAGATGAAAAAAAAACATTTAAAGGCATGTGTATTACGAGATTGAATTATTTAAGTAAGTTGCCTCCTCCTCATATGGTAATAGTCGTATTGTTGTTTAAATCTGAAACAGTTTGTAGCCTATACTGTTACCATGAGTATTAAATAAAACTCATTGATATTAATATTGAGGTTATTCAGTCAAGGAAGCAGAACTGTTTGTTTTGTCGAAAAATTACTAAGATTGTAAAACAATGTTTAACATTAGATTTGTAAATCTCTAGTTTATCGCTTTGAACATTGTCTTTAGCAACCAATGGTTTCATAACGAATCCTTATACTAGTCACGAGTAGAAAAAAATTAAGATGTACGTGGATTTCAGAAACGTATGATAAAACAGCTGGCGACAGTGATAATCACAGCTGTTTAGAGGCACGGAGTTGCACATGGACCGTATGATTCAGCTAAACACGTTAATCTGTAAATACGCGATAGGCCTAAACACACAGTTAAGTACGTTGCAGCCAGTCCAACAAAGTGGGCGGAAATTGTTGGCAAAATCAACTCTGTTAACATTCTTTGGCTTGGTGCAATATTAATGCATGTGAAGAAGGAGGACCAGTTAGGAGAAAGTTTTGATTCTAAACAATTCTAACTTAATGATAGTCTGATGAATTTCCTTGTCACTTAGAAAAGCCGAAAGAATTTAGTTAATACGATAGTAGACTTGTATTATTGGAACGAAGTTCCTTTACGCGGTTGCGGTAGGAGTTGACAAATAGAAAATGTAACGCGTAACGAAAAATGAATTGGTTGCTATGGCAATGACAAATAGAAAATACGCGTAACGAAAAAGAGTTATCGAATTGGATGCTATGGCAATGAATGTAAATACATTCAAGAAACATGTGTTTTGGTTCATCAATTTAAATTCATGATCGGTTCCGTTCGGCGTAGTTCAGATATTATCGTAAAGCGCTGGAATTAACAATTAACAAGAAATGGAAAGTATGTGTAATAAAACTTAATATATTTATAGATAAATACAAAGTTAATATAATTATATATTTTGATACAAGTATTACTGTTTCTATACGATTAATGATATTATAATAATGGTGTAGGCCTATAAATAAATGCATTCATTGTAAATACAATGTACATTCATTGGTGTAGGTGTCCATGCATTGTAAATACATTTAATAAACATAAGATGTTGCTTCATCAGTCTAAGCCTAACCTAAAATTATTGTGTTTTCGTTTAATTTATTTTACCTGCTTTAACATACAATAATTTTAGGTTAGGCCCAGAAAGTAATTTTAATTCTATAGGCCTAACCTAAAGTATTATTTTATGTATGTTGCCGTTAAGGCAAGTAAAATAAATTAAACATACACTCAATAATTTTAGGTCAAGTCAGACTGATGAACCAACCTTTTACTCTCGCAGAGCGTTCATTCGAACCTAAACACATTTTATGTTTACATTTCATATCTGTAGTTCTTTTCTTAAAGATGAAACCCATTTCGTGAAAATAATACTCCCATTGGGAATGTTTTAGTGACCTGTTATCTTTTAGTTTCTACTTTTCTGATACTCTTACAGATTAAACGGAAACGTTCAAAATATTCTAGTTCTAAGTGGTAACTCGTAGTCTCTTCTAAACACTGATTGGAATTTACAATTAACTTCCGCAAAATGGTTTAAAAATAAAACCTCACGCAAACGTTAGGAACATTATATTTTTTTTTAATTACGTAGTGAAATGAAACGTATTCTCGAGTGTTCGTCTAAGTTATTCTGAGACGTGTAGAAGTTTCATAGTATCTTAATTTACTACCTTTTGAGGAAAAATTTTTCATGTAAACTTAAATTATTTAGAACTAAAGAGTTTTTAAATTTAAATTTCATTTAGTAAATCATAAAAATCATTTTATTCACAGTGCTAAGCCTATTTAGGGCTAAGCGTAACCATTCAAACAAAAATGTATTCTATCTACACTTTACTCATAAAATATATCAATGTTTACAGAAAAAGTCGTACCACAACACGAATATTTAAAAAAAAGTTACCTTTTGAAAGTAAAAAATCTTCTTTCTGCAGAATTTGTTTTAAATTTACTTTATCTGTTTAGCGATCATACAGTCAACATCGAGAACTTCACAATCAAAATTCTGTTGTATATAAAATGTGCAAAATTGTATTATGATTCCAAAAATGTATAACATTAGTACCTCATTTTTATTCACAAAAAAAGAAATCTTAAAAATTCTTACCTTTTACAGCATAAGAAATTTCACAAAAATTTGATGTTTACAAACACTTTCAATAAATGAATTATTAAAAAATTTTAATTACCATAAACACAATTTTTATAATTAACTAATAAACTAAACATAAACAATTTTTTTTTTAATGTGAACTAGATACTGGGTGAGGCATTACGAAGCTGTAGTAATGACAGCTGAGTTTTACTACTAGATTGAAATATTTTTCTATTCATGTTATACGCATTGAGTAACATGTTCCTTGTTCAAAGCATAGAGTAACACTTTCTAAGAAACTTGCCAATAGGCCAACATTTAGTAGTTTTATATCGATATTAGTAAGGCCTTCTTTAGTGCATCTTTAGCTACTAAACAAACTCGACAGAATGTCAGCTAAAATTTCAGGTTAGCCAACATACTTATTTTCAAGAAATGAAATTTCATCTGTGTATTTTTGATAGAAGACTTCATTATGAGTAAAACTATATATCTATTGCGTCATTGAGCGGACATTTGACGATTTTATGGCAGATTTAGTAAGCTGTTATAATGGTATCGCGATCGCGACCATATCATTGGGGACGCACTAAACATATCCACACAAAAAGAACGCGATATCTATCACTTGGAGGGTCAAGTAAAGTTCTTTTAAGTTGCGAAATACAAGCACCCAAATTCGTTTGAATGTAACCCCACAATGTAACTTTCCAACAACTGTATCTAAAAGAAAACAGCTATTAGTAAGTCAAGTTTACTTTTATTAAAAATTATAACTGTCATATCAAAATAAGTTTAGGAAAGACAGTATTTCAGAAACCCCGTTTCTCGCCTAATCGTTCTCCATCACAAAATAGTTTTATTAAATACTAGGGGAAACCCCTGCGTGCTCCGCACGCCAACTCCCGTTTTAAGCTTCTATACACATAATTATGTTATGTTTTCTTTATAATAAAGGCGTAGGGTTAACAATAACCCCAAAGCTAAGATGGTAAATAATGTTAAATGTTCAAATCAAATTATTTCTATATATAACCTAAAAGTTAGAAAAAACAAATAATTGTTTCAAAGTTTAAAATCAGGTATTAATGGAAATATTAGAACAAACAGCTGTTATCTATTATTTTATTTCATTTAATTTACATAAATTGAAATTTAAAAAAAATATTTTTATCGAAATAAGTTATATAGCCTATGTTACTCAGGCATAGTGTAGTTTTTTTATTAGTAACACTATTTTTTCAATCGGTTCAGTAGTTCCAGAGATTACCCCCTACAAACAAACATAAAAAAAAACTTTACCTCTTTATAATGTTGGTATAGACTAACATTCGTTATCAGAATGTATTATTTCAGAAGCATTAGAGAAAAGGTGAAGATTTTTGTGTAAACATGTAGGTAGACAGGCAGAGTAGAATAGAGACATACGCATACAGTAGGCTAATCAGTTCCGTATCTTAGGATTTGCTTACTGAAGCAAGAAATGTGCTAACGTGGACACAACATAACCTATTATCACACCCAGTTGTGCGTGTTTTGGTAACTTGATATATTTGCGGAAAAATCAGTTAAATCGAGGCCAAGTTTCACACAACGGCGTAAAAGTGCATGATAAGAATTTTATCCTCAGATCCGTTTGTGTCATTTCTGAACACAGTAGCACTGCTTCCACAATCTCTTCAATAGTCTGCATGGGTTTTGCAGCGGTTCTTAATCTTTCGAATTTAGCGCTTCTTTTCTGCCTTGAATAAATTCCGTCTCTTCCCCATAAATGAAAGATGTCGATGTGCGGGAATTCAAAATCGATTTGGCTAAAATAACGTTTGATTGTATTGTAAATTCAAAATTTCAATTTGAAATAAAAAAGTAAAGAATATTATGTCTGGCCTTCATTTGTTTGAGAAACTCTGACAAGCAGTTTAAAGTCCGTTTTCTTACTGGATGTAACCCTAAAAAATTATACCTCTTTCTTAAAAAAACATTTTCACTCGATACATTTTCCTGCCAACTTTGTTTTTTACAGCACTTACCTTAAATCTGTTTTTATGGCCACTGATTAGTTAATTTCCTGATCCATATAACAATAATACCAACAGTTTTAATACGTTGAAACAAATACAGTATTTGAAGTAAATTTTTCATAATAAGAATGATGTCAATCTTAAGTAAGTCAATGATTTTCAGAACTCTATAGGCCTAACTTTCAAATGTTTTCCATGAATAAGTTGCACTAAACATATTAATTAATTTGATATTTTTGTCCAATAAATGTAAATAATATAGAAATTACATTTACAAATATTGACTAAATTAGCGAAAGAACTAAATTTGATTGAGAAAATGTCATAATTTGAAAAGGAACCTGTTCTGTGCAAGTTTTTTGAAATGATAATTTTGAGTAAAAATTTACATCAGAAAATCAGTGGCACAAAATGTATACTTCACTTTGTACGATTCAAAGTATAGCTTCATGCAGCATAAATTAAAACTCTATTTTCATGTTATATAGTTAAGCTAGTCTCTAGCTCTACTTCTAAATTGTTTTATCTAAGCTAACTTTAGTGGTTTTGCTTCTTAATTTACTTGAGTAAAACTCTCATTAATACTGTGGTAAAAATATACCTTAACTACATTGTTTTATTTCTCTATTTTTTATAGTTCCATCTGTTTACTTTGAAACATGTTTGTTAGTTATGAATTTATAAATAATAATGTCTTGCTATTTTTATATCCTGTGCGTTTATCTGTGTTTACAGTTTAACATATCAGTATTCTTAGTCAGTTAGTGAAAGAATCAACATTTTTCGAACTGTCTGTTTATGTAAATTAGCCGAGAAATTACAAATTATAATAACTTTAGAATTTTCGTTACGCTCTGAACTAACCTGACTTTTAATTCTCACGAACTTAGAGTATTAACATACAAATACAATTTTAGAAAGACACTAGCATAGCGGTGTAAATATATTCATGCCTAGTGAGTTTCATATTGGCTATAAATATTCATTAAAAAAATGTATTATAACTATAACACGCCTGTCGTTATTTTTTCGAAAAATATTTTTTTTTATGTAGGCTACTACTCAATGGAAGTAGTTAATATCTCATGATGAATGTTTCAGACGAGTAAATCTGTTTTAAATAATCTCATAGACAACATAAATAAAAATTGTACACATTTGAATTTTGCATATTTTGATTCATACTGTGCAAAGATAACTTTCCATAGGCCTCATTCCCCATTTTGGTTTCATTCTTTACAAAATCCATATTATTCTTAGATACTTGGATTTCTTTTTGTTTTTTTACAATGTAAGGAAACACAAAAAATCAAATGTAACCTCAAAATTTGCTCGCCAACCTCCTTTCTTCCTTCACACTTTATTATTACATCCAATTTTTCTTCTTAATAACGATGTAGGATTAATCATAACCTCAAAACTAACATGGTACATAATATTAAATTACTAAATTAAGTTAAAAGGAATTATAGTAAAAGTTAAATACAATTTCAAAATATGAGGAAATATTTCATCGTATAAAATGCCACTGAAAAATAGGTTACCTACCAGTTTAGAAATATTATAATACAATCAACTGACCTATGTATTTGAAAAGGGTAAATCGATTTGTTTATCCTATACAAATTATATGTGCCAATTAAATTAGAGTATTTTAAGTTTGGTACAAAAATGTAAAAATGTATATTATTTAGCAATCAAAACAAAATATAATTCAATAACCAAATATGATGTAAAAATGGTGCATAAATAATGTATTGATTTTCAGAAAAATATAATAAAAATTAAAAAACTTAATTAGCCTGCGTAGAGTGAAATATATTTATTGATTGCCTTTAAAATTAGCTATACTGTAATTTAAAGAGTTATTTATACACTGTTTGCCTTAAGTAATAACTTGTTAGATTAATATATTCAATTTATTTAAAAACTAAATTAATAATTTACTTAAAATGTGAAACAATTTTAAACTTCCAATTTGCATTGATGTTTACTTAAATTTTCCTTCAATGTTCAATTTAAGTTTCGTAGAATCAATAGAAACTTATAAACGAATTTTGTACAAAGTTCAGTTGATTATTTTTATAAATTTTAAACTAAAAATTGTCCATATAAAGTTGCCTTTTAATTTTAAACAGGCTTAAATACACAAATTATCTAAAACATAACCTCAAATTGTACATTATCAAACACATGTGCTTTAAAAGTAAACAAATTATAAGATACAATAAAACGATTGCTCACCTTATCTATCGTGATCGGGAATCCACAATCTCTCCCGCCCACAATCGCAAATCCCCAAGGATAATTAGGATCACTTTTTTGCAACAGAATGCTCAACAATCTAGACATGATGTTACCGACACGAGCCAACAACAACAACTGAAAGAAACAATAACATGTTAAGGATGGATGACTAATGTCTAATGTAGGCTTTATCTCTGAGCTTTGGGACCGGGCCATTCGAATGTTTGTTATTTGCCAATCCGGAAACAGTGCTTGCAAAACTCTAATCGTAAGGAGGGATCATTCCGGTCAATTAAATGTGTCAATGGTTGATTTGTTCCTCTATAGTTGCACTTTACCTGTACTCTGGTAGGAAGAGTTGAAAAAACAAAACATCTCTCATTCAAATATTTAATTTTAGTTTATTTACATAATACACTATTAAGGTTATATATTTTAATCATAATATTGTTATTAAAGTGTAATTTTGCTGCTCTTAAGTAGGTTTCTTACATAAAGACTTAACCTAAAATTTTTTGCTATCCAAATTCTTGATTTGTTTTAATTCTCAGCTGAACTAACAACTCAAAATGTGTTGAAATATACATTTTTAATATAATAAATTTTGTACTAGTGGACCTGGCAATGCTTCGCTATTTCCTGATTTAATTTTAAAGGGGGTTATCTTATTTCATCCCTTTGATATAAGTAATCGTATTGCAAATGTTTTCTTTTTTACATCAATTAAGAATAATATTAAATTTTAGATTTATAGTTTGTAGGAATTTAGTGAAAATTATTTGTATTGTAGGCCTATAGGAGCAGTTACCCCATTTAAATCGTTTTGTTTGTAGTGACGAAATTCTCTAAACAAATCTAAGTACTAATATGTGAAAATTGTAAAATTTTAGTAAAATTAAGTAGTTTTTAAGAATATAGAAAAATTAAGTGGATTATTATTAAATTTTAAGGGTAGTTTTCCATTTCATCCCTTTGACTTAAGTACTCAAATTGCAAATAGTTTTGTATGTCCCTTAAAAATAATGTTTACATATTACTAAATTTTAGCTTTATAGCTTGTAGGAAGTTAATTTAATGTATATTTATTGTATAGGGGTAGCAACCCCAATTCAACCCCTTCCAATTGTGAATCTAAACCATCCAGTGACCCACTCAAACACACACACAAAATTTCATCAAAATTGGTCCAGCCTTTTAGGAGGAGTTCAGTGACATACACACGCACAGAAGAATTATAGGCTATATACTGTATAAAGATTGTTATACTTGAAAACCAAAACCAACAGTGTTTGTTTTGTACAAAATAAAGACATCAATACAGAAAATATATTCTTCAAAAAATATATATTAAACTAGAAAAATGTGCTTTACTTGCCTGTATTTGTTAATTTAAAAAAATTGTCACTGCAAATTTTGTAACAATATTAGCACAATTAATTTTTATAGAACTTAATAAACTAGCCTCAATTTTCAACAGATTGCGTAAATATTACTGAAGGCATTTTACATGAGTAAATATTACTGAATGAACAGAAAAATGTAATTAAAAAATGATACAGTTGTACGTTGTCAAGTATTTAGGGACCTGAAATATTTTAAATATATTTTTACCACAAAATTATAAATTTGAAAACTTGCTAATAAAAACATTAAATTGTCTGTTATTTTACGTAGCATTGACGACTGAAATGTTAAACAGAAATTAAAGTAGGCCTAAGTATTTATCGGAGTAAGTCTATCAATTGAGCAATGATAATTAACATAATAATTATCTATTAATTAATATGTTTCCAAAGAATGTATCAGAAATTCCTTAGAAATTTAGAATGTAGGAGCAAATTTACCAGCATAAAATACGTTGTCCAAAAAGATGTCTCGTCATTTCTCGGCTGGGTTTCCCGTAATTGCTGAGGTTTCAAAATCACTTAGTCATGTATGTTTGCCAAAAGGACGCAATTACTCTCCAAGCTGGATGTACGCCATGACAATGTGAGTGCGCGTACGTGTGTCACCATAAAATGCAAGTAAATATTCCTTATCTTCTGTAATTGAATAGTGATGGATTCCAGAAAACTGCAAAACAATGTGAATAGGCTTGTCATAAGCATATAGTATTCCAGTGTACAAATATCTATAAGGGCATATATTTTCCTTTTGAAAACTCAAACAAAAATACATACTAATTACATAACACAATATATATTGACTTATGTATTTCGACAATGCTGTAATTTAAATAAACTTATATAAATTCAGGAACTTTTTACTGTTTAACAAATATATACAAAAACGGTTGACTAAAAAATGCAAACTAAAAGATATGTAGTCTATGTATTTTATACGGACGAAGTGAAAACTTTAAAACTAGTCTCAGGACTACTAATCTATACTAATATTATAAAGAGGTCATTTTTGTCTGTTTGCTTGTTTGTATAAGGGAGTAATTTCTGGAACTACTGAACTGATTGAAAAAATAGTTTTACTAATAAAAAGCTACACTATCCCTGAGTAACATAGGCTAGAATTCATTTTTATTAAGGGTTGAAACAACCCCTAAAACAATAAATATTAATTGTTATACATGTACTTTCCTTAAAGCTAGAAAGCTGAAGTTTTGTACATTTATTTCCTACAAGATACATATAGAAAAAGTTAACTAGATTTGCATTTTGTTGGGTGATGGCAAGGGGTGAAAATGTGATAACAACTCCTAAAACAATAAAAATTAATTCTTATATTTTCCTTAAAGTTAGTGAGCTGAAAATTTGTACATTTATTTCTTACAAGATACATAGAAAAATTATCATAGATTTACATTTTGTCGTGTGCTGTTAATTTTAAGTGTTTTATAGGAAATAATATAAATAATAACACACGCAATTTACTCTTTACTCTTTCGAGTGAACTGAGGGTAGCAGCCCCTTTACAATAAAAAATTAATTGTTATACTTCCCATGATTGACACCTTTGTTTTATAAAGTGGTAATCTGTTTGCTTCACCGCGGAGGTTGGCGAGGGGATCAAGTGAGATATAATAAAATTGAAATATTTTAATATACTAAAATTACACGAATCCTAACCTGTGCTTGGAATTGTTATTATTTACTTATTACGAAAGTATTTTTAAACTATTTACTTCCATGTGTTTCGGTGGTTAGACCGAAATACTTCCTTCTAGTGATATCATTTAAAGAACTTCATTTTGACAAAAAAATTACAAAATAATCTTTTTGAATTTTAGAATGAAATCATATTTTTTAACCAATTGCGTAGTTATGGTACTCAATTTGAATCCGTGAACTAAAATTATTGTATTTTGTTTGAATGTGACTAGGCCACTAAGTACACTAATGAGTGTAGAGTGGTGGATGAGTTACTGTGCTGCATGTACGGACTTGTTCTGCACAGATAAGACATTCAATATCGATGTCAACTGTTACTCCAATAAGATAAGATAAAGCAGACACTTCGTTATCGTAGTTCTTAAACTTTGACCTGTATAGATTTCTATTTATTCAAGTCGTTGTAGAATTACTATGCAATTCCAAGAAATGTTAATGTTTTCCAAATACATATATTTGTTACGTCCACATCGAATGTTTCTCTATTTTTGGTGAAAGTGGTATTCCCAAACATCTGTTAATGTAAGAAAAATAAACTAAATTAGAACAAAAATTAATTTTTAACAAAAAGAATTCAAACCTATATTTCATTATTATTTATTCTTCGCTTCCGTTAAGTATTTTAAACCAAGTTTGCGATTTAGTTCTGAAGATTTTATGGGCTTTGCTAGTTAGTATGCTTACTTAAATACACAATTTAAACCGAGTAGTTGAAGTTAACTTCATCGTCTGTCCATATATAGGCTACTTGACTTGCCATAGTCTTCAATAAACAACGTACCAATAGAATCGATTGTGTTTATGCACTCTGTTATCTCGGTATATTTATAAAAGAAAATATAATAATAATTCACTATCTATTCTAAAATTATTGAATGAATACACTAACTCAAATAAAGCCTTTTTCGTTTAAAATAATTAGCAAACAATTGAAAATAAAGAAATGTAAGTAACAAAGGCATTTCAATTATAAATACAATCGATTAAATTGGTAGGTTATTTTTTCATGCGTACTAAACTCAAGAGCTGTCTTGTTGAAAGTGTTTAGGCAACGTTCCGAGATTCTTTACCAATACGAGTTGGACGTGAATTGTTTATGTCTGGCATTTCAGATGCAAAGCAACATGTAGGCTATGTAATATTGTAAAACTCCCAACCACTGTTTCAAAATATATTTAAGTGCTGTAAACACAGAAGGAAATACAGCATATCATATATAGCACATAATATTGATCAAAAGTGCGTATCTATACTAATATTATAAAGAGGTAAAATTTGTTTGTTTGTTAGTTTGTACGTAGAGGGTAATCTCTGAAACTACTGAACCGATTGAAAAAATAGTTAAATAGTAAATTTAGTCGGAAAAAATTCTTAGGTTAGGTCTATACTGATGAACCAACACATAATTCTGGAATGCATTTATATGTATTACCATAGCAACCAATTGAATAAAATAACAGATAAAACAGCAGTTTGTTCTAATATTTCCATTAACAGCTGATTTCAAACTCTGATGCAATTATTTGTATTTCTAACTTTTAGATATTGTTTTTATTAAAGTGTAGACCTGCTAGTTCTTTTAACCTTTATTATAACTGTTGTTATAAAATATACGAAATAATTCATTTTGATTTGAACATTTAATTTTATTTACAATCTTAGCTTTGGGTTTATTATTAATCCTACACCTTTATTACATAGAAAACATAACATGATTATGTGTATAGAAGGTTCCAACGGGGTTGGCGTGCGGAGAACGCTGGGGGTTCCCCTAGTGATACTATAAAGAGGTAAAATTTGTTTCTTTGTTTGATTGTATGTAAGAGGTAATCTCTGAAACAACTGAACCGATTGAAAACATAGTTTTACTAATGAAAAGCTACACTATCCCAGAGTAACATAAGCTGGAATTAATTTTGAACTAAGGGTTGAAACAACCCCTAAAACAATAAATATTAATTGTTATACATGTACTTTCCTTAAAGCTAGAAAGCTGAAATTTTGTAAATTTATTTCTTACAAGATACCTACATAGAAAAAGTAAATTAGATTTGCATTTTGTCACGTGCTGCTAAGGGGTGAACATGTGATAACAACCCCTAAAACAATAAAAATTAATTGTTATATTTTCCTTAAAGTTAGTACATTTATTTCTTACTAGTGGAAACCCCTGCGTTCTCCGCACGCCAACCCCATTGGAACCTTTTATACACATAATCATGTTATGTTTTCTTTATAATAAAGGTGTACGATTAACAATAACCCCAAAGCTAAGATGGTAAATAATGTTAAATTTTCAAATCAAATTATTTCTATATTTTACAACAGCAGCTATAATAAAGGTTAAAAGAACTAGCAAGGCTCAGATCTACACTTTAATAAAAACCTAACCTAAAATTTAGAAATACAAATAATTGGTTCAAAGTTTAAAATCAGCTGTTAATGGAAATATTAAAAAATCAGCTGTTTTATCTGTTATTTTATTCAATTGGTTGCTATTGTAATGAATGTAAATACATTCAAGAAAATGTGTTGGTTCATAAGTCTAGGCCAAACCTAAAATTTGTTCCGACTAAATTTACAAATATTGAAGAACAGTAAAAAATGTTTTGATCAAAATGAATTATAGCCTAAGTTATTCAGGGATAGTGTAGATTTTTATTAGTAAAACTATTTTTTGTAATCGGTTCAGTAATTCCAGAGATTACACCATACATACAAAGAAACAAATTTTACCTCTTTATAATATTAGTATAGACAATATACACAGAAAAAGTATCATAGATTTACATTTTGTCCCGTGCTGCTAAGGGGTGAAAATGTAGTAACAACCCCTATAAAAAATGTTGATTGTAAAAATTTCTTTAAAGCTAGAGAACTGAAAATTTGTCACTTATTAATTTTAAGTGTTTTATAAGAAGGAAAATAAACAATATCACACCCAATTTAAATAGTTACGTCTATGGGTGAACTGGGGGGTAACAGCCCCTTTACAATCAAAATAAATTGTTATACTTCCCATGATCGACACCTTTGTTTCATAAATTGTAATCTTTTTGCGTTTGCTTCACCGCGGGGGTTGGCGAGCGAATCGAACGGGGGGGGGGGAGCCCTCTAGTTACTTATAAATTAATAACCTTTTGATGGGAATATTATCAAAACATCTTTGTCAGGCATCAGTCAATCGTACAATTGTTAATAAATAAATAAATTATGAATTGTGATCTATTTAATGTCAGGGAACACATAACTAGGTAATAGTCACTCAGTGACTTGTTAATGTAAAACGTGTTGCTTAAACTGTTTTAAAATACTGTTTACAACTTAAAAGGTCATTTAACCACTCATAATACACGAAATATTGAGGATTTGATTCGCGATGCATTCTTAAACAATACGTTTTTGTTTTGTTCTTCTTGAAACAAGTTATAAGGTATTTATATTTACATCGCCATCATAATTTACACTTCGTTTTCGTTACAATATAAATAGATACAGAGTGTCCCTGTTTAATGAAACTGTGACTGAAATTTAGTTCTCTATCAAATAAAACAAGTCCATCATAAAAAGAAGTTATTGAAAAGACAAAATGACGTAAAGAATATTAAATAATTAAATTACAAGTGAAAAAACATTGATTACAGGTATTCAGTCCATTCATTCAATAAATAAAGTAAAACCGTACAAGTGAGATAACATCGACCAGTATCTGGAGTGATCAGGGTAGCTCAGTTGGTAGAGCGTTACGACGGAATGGTAAAGGTCCTGGTCCATGTTTTTTCACTTGAAACTTAATTTAATTAACCCTTGCTGAGGAATCGTGTACGCAGGTAAATTATTACAAATTAAAAATAATTAATAATATTAAATACTTTTATAACAGTTCGGTATACTATGTTTTCGAGACATTTGACTCTACGGACTCTACTAAGTAAAATAAATATTACCTTAATATATTTTCAATAGAATCTTAAAATAAGAATGTTTAGTCAGATCTTTAAAAAGCTCAAAGAATAACAAACCGAACTGCTTATTTGCTTTGTCTTCCGAAGCTGTCTGTGTATTATCATCGGAGCCTGCTTTGATTTTTAAATAGGTTTGTTTGCACTTATAAAAGTGGATTTAACGAAACCGAGATGTACTGTTTGACTGTTGCTTTAAATAACGTAGCTTTGAATCGCCTTGGTTTAAACTTTTATATTTAACCGTCATGCTCTAATTCAAGCCGACTCTGCGACCAGTCGGTGGGCTTTAATCTTATGTACAACATTTAGATGATGTATTGATGTGTGAAAGAAAACGTTGGGCGGTTGATTTTAGTGACGTCAAGGGTGTGGTTGAATATGTCGCTAATAAGTCACTCGGGACTAAATGTTAAACTGAAATTAAATCAAGTGCATTAACCCTAGAAGTGCATTAACCCTAGTGTTAATTAAAATAGATTTTTTGGCGCTTGCAAGCATTTTTTTCAAAAATTCACCAAATATAGTAGTTATAACCCAATCCAAAAGTGTTCCATAGCTTGTTTGTAGAAAAAGGTTAAAATAATTCATACATGACAGTAAAAAATGTATTGATGTAAAATTTACAAAGTTAGCTCAAGAAATAAAACATGTTCAGTAACGAAAGGAAAAAGTTCAACTTTTAGGTCTGAAAAAAGTAGTAAACATTTTTTGTCATTTTTTTCAAATTGTACAAAAGTTTTGTAATTTAGTTCTAAATAGAACTGTATACAAATTTATATAAATTTCAAATTTCTTATTTTGAAAACACCAGTTTTTATGTTCTTACTACAAGACTGCTAACAAAACTAGGCCTAGTTTGAATAGTAATTTAATAATATATGTTTTGCTCAAAAATTAAATATTATTAAAGCAAAGTTTAGAGAATAAATAAAAAAAATTTACTGTATACTTGTAAATTATTGTTTCATACAAATATTTGACTTAGATTTACTTGAATTACAAAATGAGATCAAATAAATGAAACCATTCGCGCACGAATCCTATACTAGAAACCGTGTGAAAAGCCGTTACAACGGTCACTTCCAGAGTGAGGAAGACGAGTATTGAATTTCCCACTTGTCTGTATTTCCCAGGACTGTACCGTACGAATACAACCGTTAGAGTAAATGTGGTTTGCTTTACACGAAACGGAAGATTAAAAACCTTTCTCTACAAATAGATATAAACATATCTATTCAAATATATCGAATTGTAAGAGATATATCGAATGCAAAATGTGCTACTTCATTGGTTGAAAACTGTCCAATTGCAAGGGCTTCCAGAAGCCTTTATATTTTCGAAACTATAAAAGTGACGTCTGATTGGAAGGCAGTTTTAGAAAAATCTAATCTGGACGAATCCAAAGACATCTTTATATTATTGTCAATATATTTCTGTCGAGCGATATTAAGCCTAAGAGAAGGGACATGTTTGTGTAATTTCTTATTGCTTTCTTGCTCGACATCATTTGATTTAGAAAACTTAAATTTTTAAACGATTATTACATATGTAAATATACGTTTTAGAACAAATTTGTAGGTACAAAAATTTAATTTTAAATCATTTCCTTTCCAACGGTTTTTGTTTTATAGCAATTAGATGATTTTTAGTGTGTGAAATATTCAATACAATCAGACGTTACAAAAGTACTGTGTCAGCTCGCTGAGACGACACTATACAAAAATAAGTTGGCTACAGAAAACTTACTTTGTTTAATGATTTTAGTGAACCATACAAAAGTGAAAATTAAATAATCAGTTAGGTGATATTAGGTTGGATTTCAGACCTGGTAAATTTCATTGTTTTCTTCAGCGATTTTAGGTTAGGTCATAGTGTGTTGGGTTCAGACAGCGAGCAGTACCACTCACGCTTAAAGCATTCTTCTTTGATGTTCAGGAAAAAGGTTTTTGTTAGGTTAAGTTAGGGTTCGGACCTGATGCTTTTTTTTTATTGAAGTGAAAACTTCCATAGGTGCACCGCGTCCAAAAAATTTGCGGGAGGTGAATCGGATTTTACCGTCACGCTCTACTATATATAGTACATGTGTATATAGCAGAGTATATAGTTTACTTGGTAATACCTTTAACATGGACATTGTGCTTCCTCATTTTGTAAGTTATGTTAAAATAGTTTACTTGGTAATACTTCTTAAATGGACATTGTGCTTCCTCATTTTGTAAGTTGTGTTAAAATAGTTCATGATATGTCGTGGTAATGTAAGAAAACATTGAAATCTAAAGGCTAACCATTATGACCGGTGCAGTATTCAACTAAAATGTTTTACATACAAGTCAGCATACATTGACTGCATTGAAGTGTTGTGGCTGCATACATTGACGCCATTGAACACGTTCTTTGTTCGGTTTTATTTCAGTATCGTGACTACACGTGTCCAGTAATCAATCATGTACAGAGAGATATAAAACTAGCAAGTCATGTAAGTACTTCCATCTGTAGGCCTATACAATATACTTTGTTAAGCCTTGCTGGAGACATGGTCAAGTGTGGTTCGATAAGATGAAATACTCTATCAGTATTACTGGCAGTATAAAATATATACCTGCAAATGAGAGATAACAATGTATACCAAGAGAATCCATATGGGGATGGCAAAGGAAGCCACTTGGCTCTATGGGATTTAAATACAACTGTTTGCCATTCATACATTAGTGGAGAGCATGTATGGTATGTTATGAGGACTACTATGAACAATTAAGATTGCTTTCTCTATTTTCTATTAAGAAGATATTTTCTATTTTCGCATCAATCACAAAAATGTTTTTAATTTTGAAACATTCCACCAATAACATGAAATTTACTGTTCACCGAACATTATCTAAACTTGTTGGGAAAAACTATTGTTAGGTTTTCATTGAACAAAAGAAATCTTCAGTTTGAATTTTCTGAAAACACGAACAAGGTATAGAATTATAAACTTAAGGTATATTTTTTAATTTTAATTATAGAATCATACATGGATATTTTTTAATCTTCAATTTATAAGTTTTTATTTTTATAAACTTTAGCATTTCAAAGAACTTTTACATATACCAAAAAACATCAATTACCTATTCTTACTGCTATTTATTTACGCAGATTTTCTTACTTTACTTATTAAACGAAATGTGTGCCTATAAATGTACTATCTAAATTTTGTTATATCTTTATTTTTTTCACTTTATGTATAATATCTCACCTCCTACTACTTAAATACAGACGCTGGGATATGAATTTGTCTTTACATCGAAGTTTGATTTGTAGCACTGACCGTCAGGCTGCAGAACGATAGCTTACACTTAACAATTTACATAGCTTACCACCTAAACATGTTATTTTTACTCAAAACTTACACCATCTTTTAAAGGAAATTTCAGGGAACACCAGGATATAAATTTTAAATATATAAAAATACGAGGTGTGTGAGAAAAGTAATGAGACTGATTTTGTACTAACTAAAGTTTTTATTTTTTTCAAACAACAATGTTATCCCCTTCAAAGTAGTTCCCTTGGGCAGCTATACACCGGCGGAGTCGTTGTTCCCACTCTTGGTAGCAGCGCTGGAAGTCTTCAACTGGTATGGCTTTTAACTGGTCGGTCACAGTCTTTTGAATGTTCTCCAGAGTTCCGAAATGACGTCCTTTTAGGACTTTTTTCAATTTCGGGAAAAGGAAAAAGTCACAAGGACTCAAATCAGGTGAATAGGGGGGTTGAGGAACAACAGTAATGCCTTTTGAGGTCAAAAATTCATTGATGGAAATGGCCGTGTGACACGGGGCATTGTCATGATGAAGCATCCACTTGTCTGCAATGTCTGGTCTCACACGAATCACTCTTTTACTGAGCCTTTCAAGGACACTTTTATAAAAAACATGATTGACAATTTGTCCTGGTGGAACAAATTGTTTGTGCACGATATCCTTACTGTCAAAAAAACAAATTAGCATGGTCTTGATCTTTGATTTGCTCATTCGTCATTTCTTCGGCCGAGGAGATGACAGAGTGTGCCACTCTTCGCTTTGCCGCTTTGTTTCAGGATCGTACTCAAATATCCAGGATTCATCACCTGTGATCACACAATTGAAGAATTCTTGGTCATTGGCAATCCTCTGAAGAAGATCAACGCACTCGTTTTTTTCGATTGTCCAGTTGTCCAGTTTTTTTGTTCAGTTGTGAGGTTTTTCGCCACCATTTTGGCACAGGTCTTTCGCATGTTTAAATCGTCTGTCACAATTTGATGTACGGTGAAAGTGTTTAAATTTAGCTGTTCACTCATCATCCTTATTGTTAAACGACAGTCTGATATCACAAGAGCCTTCACGCGTTCAACATTTTCGTCAGTTTTTGAAGTTGAAGGTCTCCCTGAGCGGGGTTCATCTTCAACGTGTTCTCGGCCTTCCAAAAATGATTTGTGCCAGCGGAAAACTTGTGCTCTTTATAAACAATGTTCCCCATAGGCCTGTTTTAACTTTTCAAAAGTTACACTCGCGGATTCACCAAGTTTAACACAAAACTTTATTGCACAACGTTGCTCTAAATTCCGATGCTCCATTTCTGTGACACACAACAAAAACACATCTTCACAGATGGCGCTGTCAAAAATAATGTGTTAGCTGTACGGAGTTGTAACTCGGACTGAGGAAGTGGAAGGGATAAACAAACTGGTCTAGCACCGGCCGGTAGACAGAACGTTGCCAGATCGCCCGCAGTGTTGCCAGTCTCATTACTTTTCTCACACACCTCGTATATTCATGAAAAATGGATTAAATTTTTATAAATGCCGATAGGATTTAAGACTGCTATTTAAAAGCAAATTTTAGAAAACGAAAACCCCCAACATTGGCAAAGCTGGGAACTTTTGTCCATGCGTTTTGGATATACCCCTTGATGGAATTCTTGTATTTGTATAGTCATTCAACGCAGAATTTTATGTTCTACATTTTATATGTAATTTAATATTTCGATAAAGTTGATAGTTTTTCAGTTACTTTTATAAATAAACTATAAAAGTGCAAAAATTTCGATGTATTTAAAGCTCACCACAGAAATCGGCGAAAACGAAAATTATTCTTATTAGAGTTAGAATACACAGATTAAACCAATTTCTAGCTTTACCTAGATTTTTTCCAACCACGGCCCTTTTTATTTAATTTTATTGGCTTAATACTTAATATGACAGTAATAGCCCAGTCAATAAAGGATTTTTGTCGCAACAAATTAGGGGAAAGCTGAATTTTTTATATGTGATAGACCCTTATGAGACATGTATTTTCTCAAAAGTCCCAGCCTCTCCCCCTTGTGCTGCCCCCTCCATCCCCCTTTGAAGCGTACAAATGCAGAGTTTCACTAGATTGCTTACAAGTTCGTTAATACTCATCGTAGCGAATTATTTTTTGTATATTTTGTTCCTTAATACATACTAAAGATACTTTTTTCTTATAAATTTTTCGTTTAAGTTAATATTAAGGGAGTTATTAAACAACAAACACAAAAAAAATGGTTTCTCAAAGCATATAAATTTACTTTACTAACTATATTTTTTAAATTATTAAAAATACACAAAAATGGTTCAAATAAAACTTGTAGTATGTATCCTTAGCTTTAATATGATGTAGATAATTACTTGTTTAAATGTATCGCTTGATCTTGGGACGTCGTCAAAGAAAGCGCTTGCACGCCGCTCCAGTGGTCCGACGCAGGTTTTATAACCACTTCGCATGGATGTTGCAATATTATTTTAGTAAAAGTGTGTGCTTATATACTGTTTGTATATAATATATTGTAAGTTTAGGTTTAGATTGTAAGTATATTAGATGAGTTTTTTATTACATTTATTTATATAATTTATTGGTAAACCCTTTAATTCAAATAATTTCAATTACAAATGTAGTGAAAGTTTAATACTTGTATTTTTATAGTTTCGTGTTTACTTAGTATGCTTTTTACAAAACAAACACCTTGAATAAGTGAACACACCAATTTTATTTCGAATACCAGTTTTGGTTCGGGGGGGGGGGGGGGGGGCTAACCCTACTCTATTGAATAAAATAA
>JAGFPH010000048.1:257598-268774 GCA_018207615.1 Philaenus spumarius
TATTGAATAAAATAAATAGGGCTTTACATTATCCACCACCATGGACTTGGGAGGGGGGGAGGGTGGAGGGGAAAGCACAAGTGGGAGAGGCGGGGACTTTTGAGAAAATACATGTCTCATAAGGGTCTATCACATATAAAAAATTCAGCTTTCCCCTAATTTGTTGCGACAAATGGCAATTTTTGGCCTTTATTGACTGGGCTAAAACTCTGTGTGCATAATCTTGTCTCTGAACCTACACTAAACCGATGTACGGACAATTCCAAGCTAGCCGATTTTAATGTTATAGCCCTTGATTATTTTACTATAAAAGAGCCAAAAATATTGGTCTGTTACTAACTGATTAAACTCATAATATCTTTAAATGCTTGTACTTTAAAAAGTAATACCGGTACGTCATTAGTTTTAAACTAACATGCTTCGTTAAGTTCGCTTTAAGTGACCCAAAAAGAAAGTGTTATTAACAGAGATATAATTATATATTTTATTAATTTAAGCATTTTGTACCATACAAATTCTAAGGTTTTTTTTAAACAAGATATTCAAAATGGTGGATTAACCCTTTCAGGACTCACGGTACTTTTAAGTACCACTACTTGTTGAGACCTATTTCTACATAAATAACTGATATATAACCCATTAGAGGACTGAAGGTACTTCAGAGTACTATTACCATCCTCTAAAATATAAATTTCTGCTAGTATTTTCAATTTTTGCTAACAGATTGTAGCACTGACTGGTACTGTGTCCATGGTAACCGACTGATTTATAAACCCAATTTTTATCATTTTTTTATAATGTGATACAATTAAATTTTCGTCATACTTCTTACAAAATTGAATTCTTTATACATTTATGTAGTCTATCCATATTTTATTTAGCCCTGTAAAGGTGTGTGACAATATTTACAAACTAAATTGCAAGTGGTACTTTTTAGTACCTTCAGGACTCTATGGCAACAGCAGTGCTATAAACAGCTGTTCAGTTTTCTTCTGTTGTGGGTTATTTTTTGTGAATAAAAATTAGTGTAGGCTGTGAGCAACAGTGTTATTCAATTAGTGGTTAATTATGGATCGAGATAATATCTTGGCTGACGAGGATATTGAAAATATCCTTATTGAAGAGATACCTGACGTGAATGTGCTTTCAGATGCCAGTGATGATGACTTTTGTGATGAAGATGAATGGTTATGTACAGGTAGTGGAGACATATTAGTTAGGCCTATAAATGAACATAATTTAATCCGGAATAGCATCCCTAGCCTAAAAGGAACAAAGCCAAATAACAGTGAATTGGAAGAGATCATTACTAACAGTGCCGAGCAGGCAAGTCTAAGTGACACTATAAGATTTAGGCCTAGGTTAGGTAATATTGAATTAGTTCAAAGTTCAAATGATTGCATATTGCAGGAAACAAGACCTAATCCTAGCCAAGAAAAAATCACCGCAGACCATAATGAAGAAACCGCCATAGGCCGTAGTGAGGACACCAATGTTTTAGGCCTAGACCAATCATCGGTGAATAATTTTGACAATGTATTTAATGACTTGATTGCTATAGGCGCCTATGAAAATGTTGAAAATCCTGACAACAATCAAATAATAGCTTTGGTTGAGCCCAGTGAACCCACAAGCATTGCAAGCAGCTTGAACAATCTTGAAGAAAAAAAGCCTGGCCAGAATAAAAACAATAAGATAGTAGGATCCAAAATCAATCCAAAAAAGAGGGTGAAAGACCAAAAGAAAACTAAAAGTAAGCTTAAATCTAAGAAAGATGATAACGACCAGAAAAAGGTAGCAAAAAGAGATGACATCAACCGCAAGTGGAAGAAGAAGGACCTAACTACAACGGTTCCTACTTATAATGACAATGAAGGTGAGAAAATTGTCATTACTTACTAATACTAATTTTATAAAAGCTTAGCCTAATATATATTTTTTATGTATAAGTCCATCACGCCTTTTCTTCAATTCTTTTACCAGCCTTAACGGCAACATACACACTAATTTTAATCTTTCAATTGCCATTTATTATTAGATTGTTTTGTATACAAATTTGTTAACTTCTACCACAATCCGCAAAGGAACTTCGTTCCAATAAATTCTATGAAATAAATACTCTTGATTACTGCAGGACCTAAATGTTCTGTTCCTTTCCAGGCCCTGTTGAAGGACAGTTTGAAGGATGCAAAACAGCCACAGAAGTGTTTTTAAAGTTCTTCGATAAACACATCGTAAGACACCTTGTTTTCCAATCCAACTTATATGCTACTGAAAGAGGTAAGAACCTTAATTTAAAAGAAGAAGAACTTCTAGTATTCATCGGTATTAACTTTCTTATGGGGTACCATGTAATCCCTTCATTGAAGAACTATTGGTCCACATCAGATGATTTGAATGTGAGACCTGTATCATCTGCTATGACTAGGACAAGATTTGTTGAAATTTTATCAAACCTTCACATAAATGACAACAGTACCATTACTCCTCAAACAAAAGATAAATTGCACAAGCTGAGGCCTTTTATTGATATGATCAACAAAAAATTCAAAACTCTGTATAATGGTACACGTGAACTTAGTATTGATGAATCAATGATCCTTTTCAAAGGGCGCAGTTCACTAAAACAGTATAATCCTAAAAAGCCCATAAAACGAGGCTACAAGCTATGGTGCTTAGGTGACCAAAAAGGCTATATATTAAATTTTGAAGTTTACCAGGGAAAAAATGAAACTGTGGAAAATGAATTTAAGGAATACGGTTTGGGCGAACGGGTTGTACTGTCACTAACTAAAGAACATTGGGGTAAGGGACGTATAGTTGTTTTTGACAACTACTTTTCATCTATTCCTCTTTTAGAGAGGCTGAAAAATGAACAAGTTTTGGCTTGTGGAACGCTAAGAAGTGACAGAGCAGGCATACCTGACATGAAATCAGATGCATATTTAGAACGAGGATCTTGGGACCATCGCTATTCAAGTGCTGATGTTGGTATTTTTAAGTGGAAAGATAGCAAGTCAATTTTACTTATTTCAAATTACCATGGAACAGAAGAAACTAAAGTAAAACGGACTCAAAAAAATGGCTCTAGAATAGATGTTAAATGCCCACAGGTTGTAAAGGATTACAACATACTGATGGGAGGGGTCGATCTTGCTGATCGCTACAGAGCTCTCTACAACGTTGATAGAAAATCTGTCAAGTGGTGGCATAGATTGTTTTGGGGTTTGATGGACATTACATTTGTGAATTCCTATGTCATTTATGGAATTTTGTTTGAACAAACTACAGTTCTAGAATTTAGACGGATGGTTGCAAAGGGCCTAATGAGTTACACTACAACAAAAAGAAAGAGAAGATCGGTTGAGGACATTGCTGTAGGATCTTCTTCTGTAAAGCGACGGAAAAGTGAGTTCTCCGTCCCAAGAGACGTCCGTCTGGGAAACAAAGGGGTCCACTGGCCGATGTTCGACAACAAGCGTGGGCGCTGTGAGGTCTGCAGCAAGAAAAAGATTCAGTCTAGGCCTCACAGTAAATGCAGCCATTGTAAAGTGTTTTTATGTATCAATGACAAGAAAAACTGTTTTGCCGACTTCCATGAAGTTCTCCTCTAGAGGCTCTACATTGTATTTCATGTTCACAAAATAAATATTTTTGTATTTTTCTAGATATTTAAAAAAGTTTTGTCATGTTACATTGTTTTATTTTGCTTTATAAATCTGATATAATAAAATCTATATTATGGCAAAGAGTTCTGGCGGTACTTATTTGTACCATAAGAAAACAACCTATAATTGTCATAAAGGACTGTCGGTACTTTAAAGTACCATGTCAAAAAAGTATATTAATAAATATTTTTATGTTATATAAAAAATATCCTACCTAAAATGAACCAATTTAAACCCAAAAAAAGGAGAAAAAATAGTTCTTTAAAATTTTTTGATAAGTTGGTCCTGAAAGGGTTAAAATAATTTTAACCAGGTACGTTAAACACTCTAAACGTTCGCTTTATACTTTATAATCTTATAGACAAGTACAATGGCAGCTAAAATACCAACATTTATCATTTTTATAAGCAGTAAAAGTAAATGGTTATTTTATTTTGATTTACTCTCAAAGATGTAAGACAGATAAAGTAATTTGAAACCTCGCAAGCGAATTTTTTTTTAATATTAGGGTAAATTTTAAATAAGCTCATTATTTAAAATGAAACAAACATTGTTAAAAGCAAGAAGATGTTTGTGTTAAACGACGTAAACAGCCCAATTTGGCGGTGCTCCAGTAAACCTATAACAGTTGTTTGTTTAGTAAACAGCAATTACCCGGCTAATCGTGAGAAGGGGCTAACAAATTGCTGGTGTTCCCCAAGGCAGTGTCCTGGGACCAGTACTTTATCTGATTTATACTAACGACTTTCCCACCATTCCAGGTGTGACACTCTCGCTGTACGCTGATGATGCGTTTCTACACTGTAGTAGCATGGATCCAGCTTACGCAACTAAAACCATGCAGAAACAAATGGACGCGTTGTCCCCGTGGCTTCAAAAATGGCGCATTAAGATAAATGCGGATAAATCTGATTCCATTTGTTCCAGGAAAAGACGTAAAATGAAACGCAGAATCCCTCCCGCAGTCGAGCTTGACGGGGTGGCTATCCTTTGGAAGCCTACTGTAAAGTACCTCGGCATAACGCTGGACAGTCGACTCAACTTCAGGCGACACGTACAGAACAAGGTCTCCGAAGGAAAGAAAATTCAGGGTTTCCTCTCACCCTTGTTGGCAAGGCATAACCCTCTGCCAGTAAAAGCTAAATTAACGATTTTTCTGTTAATAGTTCGCTCAATGCTGATATACGCGTCTACCGCTTGGTGGGCGCTTGCCAGCAAATCCAGCAGGGAAAAATTGAAGACTCTTCAGACTACTGCTCTTCGCAGACTCACGCATCAGCCATGGTACGTAAGGAACTCTACCATTCTAGGGTCAACTGGTATCCCTACCCTAGAAGTTTTTGCTACAAGATGTGCAACTAAACTGTTTCAGGATGCACGCAACTCAGGCTATCCTCATATAGCTGAGATCTGCGGGAGACTCGACATCACGGAAAATGGTAGGCCCCGGCCTGCCGCTATCCTGGACGACCCGCCATAGGTTTCTTCAGGCTGCGACTCCATTCAATATTGACACTAACCTATTTGCCTTCATTTTCTATTTGAGTAAGTTTCAGATTGCTGCTTGCAGCCATTATGGAACGGCCCCTAGATGCTGCTGACGCTCCCCCCAGTGAAGTGCATGCGGAGTGTCTCTGTCCGTTATGCATGCTACTGGAGTGTTGTAAATGCTATCTCAGGAGAGGTCAACGGAAACACTCTTGTGCCTGTGTTCGGAGCCAGAGTGACTTCCTTACTTGGGGGGAGGGCGGTCTTTTAGTGGGTATTGCAAGACTTGTTCTAGATTGAGTCCCACAGTACCTTCTCTAACGAGAAGTCTGCCTAAATGCATTTTTCCGCCTAAAAAAAAAAACGCGGATAGACGATTGCAACCTTCGTATGGTGCATTCTACTCACACTTGCGTTCGTTAAGATCGAGAATTATTGCTTACTTAGCTAAAACTGTAGGCTAAGAGAAATAGAGGCTTGGCGTATTCACTTTGCACGTTGCCTCATTTGCTAACGATCAAGGAGACCCAAACTTTTGAGTCTACTATCGTACTTTATCAAGACACCTGACGTTGTAAGTAATGGGTCTGCTCCAGTAAACGGAAAAGCAACCGGGGACGCAAGCGCTTCTCACTATATCCCTATCTAAACAGTGCAATTTCTTGCAGCTGAACGCTTTGACATTGCCTCATTTCAAACCATTTTATAAGTCTATCTTTTGTAATTGAGTGTTGGAAAAACACTGAATATTCTTTATAAAATTTCGGATCCGGCTTGCAAATTATTTTTCATTATTAATTTTTTATTGTGTTAGGAAACAATTCAAACTTTGTACTTACAAAATGTCAATTACATAACAAATCGAAAGCATTTTAAAAAAATGTAAAATGCAAAACGGATGCGTATTGTGACTGTGCTTAAAAGAAGACCTTGCAAACAATTTTATGATAATAAATAAACGAAATAAATGGTTTGAAATTTAACATTGCTCTTATGGAATAAAAATCCAAACGGCGAAGTTGGGTACCAATTTCAATGTTAAATAACCTAAACATGCCTTCAACATTAAGCATATTTTTGTGTTATTTTTGTCAAAAAACGAAAGCTATATTTAAAAAAAAAGTAAAATAGATTGTGGGTGTTGATTGCTAAGGTTTTTTGTAATATCTCTTTTTGAAACTAAGTTAAAAAGTAATAAAGGTTTCTTTTTTTTACTATTTATATCATACGTTTATGAAAACAATAAAACGGTTTTTGAAAATGTATTCAGCAATCAACATCCGCATATGAAAGTAGGCCTACTTCAAAATGAATCCAAATTTTTTAATTTATTCTATGAATTAACGGGGGAAAATGACTTATTCTGTAGCATTGCTCTTATGGGAATCAGATTCAATATGGCGGACAGGGTAGCCTCCCCTTAAGGTATTTTCCCTTATTACTACTATTAATTCAGTACAACTAAATTTCATTGGTCTGTTAGGTAAATTTTACTTTATAAATTTTTTTTTATTATACAAATCATATGCAAATACTAACTTGAAGTGAAAAAACAAATATAGGCCTACATACAAACAAATAAGAAGCATAAGAAATGTTAAATGTAAATCATATAAATATTTTGTATAATATATAGTTAACCTGACAGCTAGAATATGGGATATTTCGTAACTGCGATTTTAGTGATGCATTAATTAAAATATCTATCAAACACAAATCTTTCCCAATCGTAAATTCTGTTTTTGCAAAGCTAATATTTGCCAATCTGCCTTTCGTTTTGATTTAAATAAAACGCCTAGACAAGGACTTAAAGCTACAGAGTTGGTATATTTGTGAATTATTTAACAGTTTTACCAAATGTATTTCATTGTTTTCTATAAAATTACAGGTGAAAGATTGAGGCAAGTATTGTAGATAACTGGAGCTTGTAGACTATCGCTTGAATTAAATCTTCTTCACTTGAAATAATAAAATTCTTAAGAATCAAGCATATTATTTTCATTTAATTCGTGAGTGATTGATCTCAAACTAATCCGTTTAGATGAAACTTATAATAATTTGTTATGCTGTTTGCCTTTTAGGTAACCTTGAATGTTCGAATATATGTGTTGGCTATGGAAACATACTAAACATAATATCATATGGATTAGAAGAAAATATATAGCGTACTATTCAGCACAAAATAGCAGCACTTTATTATATACATTGCTGCTCTCTTGATGACTTTCATTGAACTACCATACACACGAGTCATGTAGTGCTGCTACTGCGGATAAATTTAGCACTAATCCACACGTATCATGTATCAATTTCAGACAGTACTAATATATTACACCTTTAAAATTAATTGTTTATATTAATATTATTCTGAATATTTTTCTAACTTTATTATTAAGCTAATAATACTAGTAATTTGTAACCCAACAGTTTTGCAATAGTAACAAATAAATCCAATGGCGTAACGATTTTCTACTGGGCCTCCCGCAAAAACATTTACGGGTCCCAGTTTATATTAAGCATATTTTTTAAAAACAAACACGATCAACTATGGGCTGTTTTAATTTGAACAAATACAATAACTGAAAAAAGCTTTTACACTCACAATTTAAATTTTCACAAGTAAAATAAAATTTAAAGAGTTAAGATGATATTTTAGTAGTGCATCTAACTAAATTTTAAATTTGTCATCAGAAGTCATTCTTTTTTTAATTTACACTTTTAAAATATCTTACACTTTACCATTATAAAATAAAATCTGCGCCACAGTACCTACTTACTTTCAAAAAGTTGTATTTGATACATTGAGAAATATATATTGTGCAATACAAATCCAGTAATACTAAAAAAACACAGATAAAATAAATTAAAAACAACATAGAACACACACATGTACGTGGTTGGCGAATCGCCTTAGTCACGGAAGCAAACTGAATAAATAATAAAGTACAACTTACATATTTAATGTAGTGTTTTGATTGTTTGATTGTAAAGAATAATTTACATTGTCTTTTTTGTTGGTTTTGGCAAACAGTCTCTCTTCTCACTTTTTTTGATGCGAACAATTCGATTACTTCATTCAAATCCGGATTTCTAGCCCGTTTATTTTTTTCAATACTGTACTCAATAAGCGCTGAGGCTACTCAGTCTCTCATGGGTCATTGTGTTCCTTAAATAATTTTCAGCTTTAATTTGGAAAATGAGCGCCCCGCACTCGCCATAGTTATGGGTAAGGCCAAGAAAAGAAGTAAAGCAATGCACGGGAAGCTAGATGCAGTGAGTAGTTTAAAAAAAAAGAAAAAAAAAAGAGATATCAAACTGTCGTATTGTTCTATTTTTTTCAATATCTGATTTCAGTGTCATTCTAAAAGAGTTTATTTGAAAACTAAGGTAGACACTCAAATCCTCTTCATATTCGTTGACCAGGGCTTTCACTTTCTTAGATAATTCAACATCGGTTGTCTTCAAAAAAAATTTTGGAGTAAGAACTGAGAAAATGCTACTAATTTCAGTCATAGCTTTGAACCTAATTGTTTTAATTGGGAAATCACTGTGCCCAGAGTTGCATAAAAAACATATAAGTTACTATGAAATATTGTTCGCTGTCTGTCAATCACTCGGCTTGACAAAGTTCATCAAAATGCTTCTTTACTTTCTTATTTCTCAAAAATTGAAATAAAAAATCTTCTGTTGTAACCAATAAATTTTAATGTAAGCAAAGTTGTATATATTTTTTTTCAAAGACAAGACGTGTTTGTAAAATAAAATTACAAATGATGTTATAGTTTTAAATTTGTATTTATTTTTTTAAATAATAACCCTCGGGTACTCTCAATCCGCGGGCTCTCTCGCATCGCGGGGTCTGCGGGAGTATACGTTACGCCACTGCTTAAACTAATAATACCAATGAATACTTAACATTTAAGTATTCATTGATAATACTATGGTAATTTGTAGCCCAACAGTTTTGCAATAGTAATAAATATGAAACAGGTTTTAGAAGTTTCAGGTAACCCATCATCTTTGTAACTTATAGTAATGGTGTATGGCTCATTCAATATAGATAGTATTTGAGTCATTACCTTCAATTGTTCCGAGATACAAATTTAAATTAAACATGATTTTACTATAAAATAATGTCTTTTTCTCTACACCCCCTATATATTTTTAACAGTATAGGGACCATTCTACGTGAAGTCAATAATGGTATGTTTTTACACTTGAATCATTGAGGGTATGCTGTAGTGGCGGTCATCTTGGATTTATATCCCGTAAGAGCAATGTTAAATTTAAAACCATCTATTTTGTTTATTTTTTATCATGAAATTGTTTGCAAGGGCTCATTTTAACCACAGTCACAATGCGCATCCGTTTTGAATTTTACATTTTTTTTAAAATCCCTTTCATTTGTCACGTACTAATTGACATTTTTTTAAGAACCAAGCTTGAACTTTTTTCTTTATACAATAAAAAGTTAATAATTAAAAGTGAATCGCAAGCCAGATCTTAAAAATAATATTCAGTTTTTTTCAACACTCAATTACAAAAGATAGATTTATAAAATGGTTTTAATTGAGGAAATGTCAAAGAAATTGCACTGTTTAGATACGGCTGTAGATTGAAGCACTGGTCCGCCGCGGGCCGGTTGCTTACTGGAGCAGACCCTTAAATAGTTTCCTAGCTGCAGCAATTTAAAATAAAAATTTTCGTTTTTATAACATAGATTTTCATTTTTATATATCTATAACGCTCTTACGTTCATATATTAAGATACAAACAAAACAATTCCAATTAAATTTCACAGGCAGTTTTTGCTTTATTAACTTAAAAGACATAGCATGTAAAGAACACCAAAGGTTTTTCAATTGAAGTGGAGATATTTCAATCTTCGATTCACAATGTAAACTTTTTCAGACAATGCAGGTTTTTGAGAAAACCAACGTATTATATAATAATTTTGCTTTATTAACTTACAAGACATAGCATGTAAAGAACACCAAGGGTTTTTCAGTCGAAGTGGAGATATTTCAATCTTCGATTCACAATGTAAACTCTTTCAGGCAATGCAGGTTTTTGAGAAAGCCAACGTATTATATAATATTTTAAATTTTCATTCTGAATTAAAACTATTAAAAGCAAACATTTATTTAAAGAATCTGCCCAGTGCACTCCTTAAAAAGTCATATCTCTCTCCACGACGCAAGTAGTTGTAGTACAATACTCTGTCTAAATATTTCTGCTGTCTTTCCAGCTCTCTTATCTTCTGATTGGTTAAACAACACTCATTTGATTTGCCTGCAAACATAAAAATGCATTCTCAAGTTGTAACAGTCTTAACAATTATGTGTATCAACCGCTATTAATTGCTATAAATAAGTTGAATAAAGCCTACAGATTAGAGCAAATGTATTTATGTCAATTTTAGTTAAGCTCGTAACAAACGGCTTAACAGTTATTTTCAATCATATACACAGCTAAAATGTAATGTATTTATTATATTATTTAAAAAAAAACACTACGCAATTAATTTATTTTTAATTTATTAAGTGGGAGGGTTATTTTATTTGCCATTGGATTATGGATGTCGTGCAAATAACCAACCACAACTGTATTTTATTTAGGCTTAAATTTCCATAAATTGGGTAAGCTTATTGTGAAGCCAATTTGAAGGGTTCCAACGACCCTCGTGACTCATATGATTATAATTGCATGTTAATTTGTTGGACACATTTTTTAAATTCTTATTTTGTATTGTTTTTTTTTTTTTATAAACCTTTTTATAATTTATTGTAAACACTACTTACAAGTTTTGACTTCCTGTTTATCTGTGGGGTTCGCTTGATTTAATTGGGTGCATGATGAAGGCTGAAGAACTGAGTCCCACATCTTGATCGAAATTTCAAATAAATAAGTTTAATTGCTGTTACTATGGAAGTAAATATATTTATAAGATTATTCATTGTTGTGAATGATTCAATAATTAGAATAGAATACCATAAATATTTCATAATGTTTTTTTTTTT
>JAGFPH010000048.1:295428-305642 GCA_018207615.1 Philaenus spumarius
AATGTATTTGTACTAGGAGATATGAATATTGATTTGATGAGTAATTCATTGCATGTAAAAGAATATTGTTTGACTATGGCTTCAAATGGACTTAAATGTTTAGTAGATGAACCTACAAAAATTTCCTTGAACTCGAGTTCATGTTTAGACCATGCTTATGTTCGAATAAATAATAAGTATAGTGCAAGAGCAGAGGTTCTGCATTTGGCTATTACTGATCACAGTTTGGTATATTTAACAATCTCAGGCAATGTTGAATTTCAGAACATTAGGCAGTCTAGGGTTTTTTATACAACTATTGACTATGAATTGTTGAATACTTATTTAAGTCAGACGTGTTGGAGGAGAGTGTATGATTCGTCTTCGGTGGATCATGCATTTGGTATTTTTCTAAATTTATTGAAACAATGTTTGAATAGTGCAACACAAACTAAAATAATTAATAAATCAGTCAGGCCCCTGAAGCCATGGATGACAATAGTTCTTAGTAAAAAAATGAAAAGGCGTAATAGTTTGTTTAAAAAGTTAAAAGATCAGTCATATAACATTAAACTTAAAAAATATGTACAACGCTATAGTGGCAGATTGAATTTGGAAATAAAGAAACAAAGAGAACAGTATTATGTAAGATCCTTTGAAAATAGTAAGGGAGATATTGGAGCTCAATGGAAAGTGGTAAATGGGATATTGGGGAAGCAGTGTGGGGACAATAATATAGAAACACTAAGGAATAAGAATGGTTATTTAGTAGATAGGCCGGAAGTAATAGCAGATGTATTTAATGATTATTTTTGTGATATTCCAAAAGTACTGAGATCAGGAGTGGATAAGCTCTCTGAGGATGACCAAAGTTTTTATACGATGCATTTTGGGGGATTGGCTAACTCTGCCGATAGGTCCTTTTTTATGCACGGAGTTACTGAACAGGATGTCTCTAAGATTATTAAATCATTAAAACCAAAAAAGTCACCAGGGTTAGACGGAATAAACTCAAATTTAGTTAAGTATATAGAACCTCAGATTTTAGGAGTACTTACTTTTTTGTGTAATTTGAGCTTTAGTGCTGGTACATTTAAAAATTGTATGAAAGCTACAGTTGTGGAGCCTATATTTAAAAAGGGTGACAAACAAAATTCAGGTAACTATAGGCCAATAGCTTTGTTATCTGTATTTTCAAAAATTATGGAAAAATTAATGAAACGAATGTTGGTAACGTTTCTGGAGAAGGACAATTTTTTCAGTAGGAATCAATATGGCTTCAGATCTGGTCTTAGCGCAGAGAAAGCACTTCAATATTTTGTTAATAACATTTATCATTCTCTGAATGTGGGATGGAAGGTTGCTGGCCTCTTTATTGATATTCAAAAAGCATTTGATACGGTGGACCATTCTATTCTGTTAGACAGATTGTGGTCTGCTGGCGTGAGAGGACTACCTAATAAATGGTTCAGTAGTTATAAGAACCCAAAGGGTAAGAGTAAATGGAGTTTTGGGAAGTGAGGGAGAGATAAAGTATGGTGTTCCTTAGGAATCTGGACTTGGAGCGGTTCTTTTTATTATATATGTAAATGATTTATGTAATAGCAAATTTAATGGAGAAATTACAGCCTTTGCGGATGATACAGCATTCCTTTATAAAGCTAACTCAATAGATGTGCTTCTCAGCCAAATTACTGAGTATTTGAGACATTTACGACTTTGGTTTTCAAAAAATGAGATGGTGTTAAGTGAAGCTAAAACTAATTATATTCTTTTTCATTTAAAAAAAAGCAAGGAATATGTAACAGGAAATGTTAATACACCATCACATAATATGCAAAAATAAAGATTTAGATGGGTGTTTATGTCCGAAGATTAATCAATTGAATAATATTAGGTACTTGGGAATAATACTGGATGAAAGAATGAAATGGAATTATCACATAAACAAATTGCAACGTGAATTGATTTCAATTATTCCTAAAATATATTTTATTAGATCATTGTGCCCACCAGAATTAATGAGACAAATTTATTTTGCTTTAGTGCAATCGCGATTGCAGTATGGTTTAATTTGTTGGGGAGGAGCATATTTGAGTACTATTACACCCATTATTAGTGCTCAAAAACATATAATAAGAGTTATGTTATTTAGGTCTAGAACTGATTCTTCTCTGCCACTCTTTAGAGCAAAGGGCATACTGCCGTTAAGGTATTTGTATGTTTTTAAAGTATTAGTAGAGTTTTACAGGAAAAGTGGTTCTAGGCGAAATTGTGGAAGGAGGAAAATAGTATTTCAACTGTTAAAAACTAAATTAACAGCAGTTAAAAATTCATATTTGTATAAGGGGGAGAAAATATTTAACATGCTACCAGTAGATGTACAAAAGAGAAACAATATATCCCAGTTTTCTAAATCTGTTAAATTATGGCTGAATTCAGTGGAAAATATTGAATTAGTTTTGAGGTGAGGCAGTGGGAACCAGTTGATGTTGTTCTGAAATATATGTTATGTATGTGTGAGTGTAGATTGGATGGTGTATATAAGTTTGTGTGTTTGTAAGTGTAAAATTCTGTTCTTTATCCAATTTTTGTTTAGTTTTATTATCAAGGCATCCTTTGCATTTATATATATTTTGAATGATGATGGCACTATGGCTGATCTCTTTCTTTCTTTTTCCTGTAGTAATAAGATTAAAGAATTATGATGGTAAATCCTACTCAGGCACATGTGCCTAAGGATTAACTATTCTTCACATAAATTTAATCTGAATGTAAAGAAAATCTTTGTTTTGTTCTTTTATCAAGTTAAGTGTAGTATGTGTTAATTTACCTGTCTTGTATTTTTATTGTATTATTATTGCATTCAAAATTATTATTATTTTGTATTTTGGTGGTGAAGAGATAAATATTATTATTATTATTATTATTATAGATAAATTACAAAATTTTAAAACCCTCGAATGGCTGAACAGATTTTCTTGAATCATAGTTAAGAACATTCTCGATCAAATCACCTTTCAAACAAAACAAAATCGATTTATCGATTGATAGCTACGATGCCACAGCTGTCATAAATAAACACGTTAAACTTATAACAACCCTGTTTGCGACTGGGGTTAATAAAACTGAAAGTATTAAACTAACCAAGATCAAAAATCGAAATTCACATTGAAAACGTTTAAGCTAAATCCAATGCTCGAAAAATATTATTAAAGACCTTCGTTTTAATAAAACGTTTGAAATTAGATTTTTTAAACATTTTGCGTTTTGTTTGTAAACACTGCCAAATCCAGATTTATGCTGGCGTAGACGAGCTCAAGGCTTGTTTATAATCGGACATATTATATTAATTTCTATTATTTGAAAACAAATCTTAATTTTGAGATATTCGAAAATAGGAATAGAATCAATAAATTAAATAGGTACAATACCTGATTTTTTGTCTTATCCAATCCTTAAATCACTATGTGATTACCGCGGTTTCGGGTAACCTATTTAATTTATTGATAAAATTTTCCAATCCGTGGGCTAACATGTTGAAATTGATATTAATCTTTCAATAAATTAAATAGGTACAATAGCTGCTTTTTTGTCTTATCCAATCCTTAAATCACTATGTGATTACCGCGGTTTCGGGTAACCTATGTACCCATCTTCAGATCACAGAAATAAATAATTCCCTTCATGAGGTCGTCAAAACATTAAAGTTAATACACAAAACAAAAATCACAAAACACGTCACGAAACACATTAAAACACTTTCTCAAAAACACATTAAAAACATCGATTAAGCCTAATCACGCTAACCGGTCACGGTAAAACTTTTAATACGACTCAATTTTTAGTTTAGGAATAGAAATCTAAACAAAAAATATCTTCAAACCAAAATCATAGAAAACGTGTTTGTATTACTGGTTTACTCAAAATGTATTATTTGTGTCGACTAAATTCACATAACCAGATTTTAAGAATTACAAAATTTTACATAAAGTACATAATTGTGCCAAAGTATTACAATAAACACCTGACCTGTATGTTTTTTTCAAAGGATAAAGCAGCTTCACTGAATAAAGCCCAACTTCAGTACCAAACAGACAAAATGTCAATAGTCCTTATATGGAGTTATACACAAAATGGCACCTGAACTTTGAGTTAAATGTTTTCATTTTTTGAAATTATATACAGAAACATGTTCCCTCTATTAAAATATTAGTAGGACTACTGAGAACATGAACCATAAATCAGTTTCCTAAATCTTCTATTTCAGAAAATCTGTGTGTGTTATCTAGAAATTAAACAATTGACACGAGCATCGGATAAATTGACTTTTTAAGTTGCTAATGAACTAACGATCCCATTAGGTAATTACAACCTCTATGAGCTTAGACTCGTTTTACAACTATTTCCCAAAAGACACTATTGAAAGTAGTTTATTCGTGCTCGGTTCTGACACTAAGAGAGAAAAAACTGCCGCAAATCTTTCGTATATATCCATTAGCTAATCATAACCGACGGATGTATTAATTAGGGGTGCTACCCCTCCTTTGTTACCCCCTTCACGCCACGAAGCTCTACAACCCTTTCTCTCCCTGGAACAATTCCCTCTGGTTATTTCCACATTCGAACAGAACGACACCTGAAATTACCGAGGGACGTGTGAAATGAAGTTTTACTTTTGAAAGCCATGTTTAAACTAAGTGAGCTTTTATTTATCCAGAGTTAATTTACACTAACGGTATTATACAACTTTATTCAAATTACACCTACAATTAGCAATTCAATTTGCCCCCTACCCCACTTTCTTTTTACTTAGTTTCGTTATTATTTGACGAATTTTATTTTGCGTTTTAAGCTTAAATTTGTTAAAGTTAAATATATGGAATTGCTATAAGTTAGGATTAATAATAACAATAGCTTTTATTTAGGCCTAGCTTTAGTACACTATTACAGAAAAAAATCGTCTCTTTTTATATAAAGACTGCCAATTTGGTTCAAACGACGAAAATTAGTTCAAACTAAGTCTCAATTTAATTATTAATACAATTAATTTCAAAAAAAGTTACAACTTTAGGAACTTATTTCATTGAACTACCGTAACTTACAATTATTATTACATTAAAAATCAACTACTTTATCAGGAGTACCCTACATATAATGAACAAACTTGAATTAATCAACTTCTATGCAAGCGAGTGTACGTCCGTGCATACTGTACCAATCTTACAAAAGAATAATTAAGGGAACGGAAGCAATACTGGGCCACATAGATTGGTACTGTTCAAGACTTACCTTAGAATTTAAATATCACCAAAAGTAGGAATATTTCAGCTTATCTCTTACAATGCACAGGATACCTAAAGGTTAGCTCAATAAACTATAGAAATAGGTATAATTTTAGGTTTATTAACCAAAGTTAAGTAAAAAAGTTTATACGCCCTTAAAATAAAAAAAGAAATTATTTATACGCCCTTAGTACAAGAAAAACTTCAGATTAAAACAATACATATATATTTAATTAGATTGCATTTTAAAAGCCCTCCCCAAAAAATCAAAAATCAAAAACCCTCCCCATTAATAAAGATTACAGAATTTATACAAAAGTCAGACAAAATTACAAAAATAACATGAAATACCATGGATTTGTTTAAAGATAAAAATATAGGTCGTTGGCCAACTCTAAAAGGTAATTATAAATAATTGAATAAATAGACAAAATTAATTATGAGACGTCTCTCTATATATAAAAAAAAAGGTGTGAAATTTCTAATATGTAGCCCTTAGGGCTAAGGTCCGAAATGTGCTAGCTTGCTCCTCCCAATTTATTAAATACTAACATATCCTAAATAGTACACATATACAAAAATTACTTTTAAAATACAGCCTATTTAACAGTTAACATAAAAGGAAAAGAACAACTGCAGATAGTTCTCATTTTAAATTAAGTTCTGTCTCTAATTAAAACACTGTAGAAATATTTTGTTTAAATTTTTTAAAGTTCAGTTGGAAAGTAGGCCTTTTCTAAGCGTAGCTGTTGCAGGTTATGCCATTGTATTAAAACATTCCCTGGAGTTGGACCAGTATAACTGTATAACACAAATAACAATTTCCTTTTTAGAAAACTTGCAGTTATTTAAATAAGCATAATATGATAGTTCTTTGAGTTGGCTGTTTTATTGAAAATTTGTAGCACAAGATGGCAAATTGCTACTTAGATTGTGATGGTTAATATAACATGTGTAATGTTGCATAACACTGTCTGTACATGTTAGGTAAGCCACATGGTAACATAAAAGAAATGTTAACGTTTAGTTACATATCAGCAATATTTTGCTTATAGCTTATTAAAAGTTTTCAATATCGGTTACACTGTAGAAATACTACACAGTTATAGTTAATTAATGCATAACACTTTAGGCTTGTTTGTGGAAATATGTTTAGGCTTTAACAATAACCAAAATGATATCGGCTTTATAGTTTTTGTAGGCTGTAAGATTTACATTTAAAATTTAGGCTGTAGTAAAAAGAAATACATAGGTTTCTCTAATAAATTGAACAAAATGAGTTAGGAAGTTGTACATGAACCAAAAGTGGAAATAACCTAATTAAGTTTTACAAGTAATATTTTATAATTATTAAGGTAAAGCTAAAATATTCTACCTGGTATCCGGAAAACAAAAGGTTTAGAAGTAATTCATGTTGTTCAGCGACACACCGCGTTATCGCGATCAAATTATTAAGAAATATGACATAACTACCACTTGGCAGCGTCTTCAAGTTTCGTTCGTAACGGTCTAATGGCCGACCTTCTAGTAACCCTCATGACAAAGCGAATTTTAACTCAATAGATAAGGAACAGCTGATGGTTGTCGGTTACAACGACCTCTGTTAAGTTATGCACGATAATAAGTAATACCGTACAGAGTCGACATCTGGCGGAGAAAAGGATAACTATTTGGGGACTGTCGGTAAGGACAAATGATAGAAGTTGTAAGTTGTTGATGGGACGTTACAATACATACGTACGAACGTAATATATAATATAACAGCTGGTTTCACCCTTTATCTGTAAATACAGTAGTTAACAAAACCCAGCGTAAATTATACTTTGGGGTTATGTTTACAACTTCAATCATTATAATTTTTTGTGAAGTTGATTTTTAAAATATGAGTTATAGAACTAATATATGCTGTAACACGTTACAAGATTTCCTTTGAGGCTATAAATTGTATAAAAATACAACCTTTTATCATCAATATATTCGTTTATACAAATTTAAAGAAGAAATATTGGTTTAACTTCGGAAACATTCGTACATCTTCATATATCATATAAACATAATCGATTAATAATTTATTCACTATAATATTAATAACTTCTAAATCATTTGATCCATCAATATGAAATAAAAAGCAATTAAAAGAAAATATTTGTATCTTTCTTTAAATATATAATAACGTATATAAATTTAAAAGATTAGCAAATAGGCCTAGAGTTTTATAATCCTTATAATTGTAAACATTTACCGAGTTAAAAATCCCCGTCAGCATAGTTAGGTAGGCCTAGGTAAAGTCTGTTGTCTGTTGTCTGTTTTTAAATAGTAGTTTTTTTAAATTGTGTATCTCTTATATGTATCTAATTAATCTGGCAGGTATTTTCTGCGGGGGCTTACTAGTTTATTAATAATTACCAACTTTTCCATTTGAAATTGCATAATTTCAGTCAAAAACAATCTTCATTTTTTTAAATCTTCACCCTCAACTCTGCCAATACTGACTATTAGGCCTATACAAGTTATTAAATCACAAGCAACAACGATATCTTAAAGTGAGTATAAATTTTGCTGACTCTCTATAAATAGCGTGAGGTTTAATTTGATGAAACCAGTTTTAAATTTATCAATATTCTTTAAATTCTAAATAAAAAATTGGCTATCGATTATAGCGATGATTTTAAAAACCTATTACAAAAATACATTTTTATGTTAAAGTTCAAAATTATTTAATTGCAAATATTGAAAAAAAACTTTTATCCATGTTATGTTTTGAAAGTGTCAGATATTAATATCATTGGTGGGGTTAAGGGGAAGAAAAACGTGAATGGTCCAAACTCTAGTCCCTCTAAGAAATGTATCGTCTAAAAAAAAGTAATTTTAACAAATTAAAAATTCAAGACAAAAAATAAATGAGTGGGAAAATACAATATTCGGTTTCGAAAAACGCAACATAAAATTTAGGCGGATCGCGAGCATTTTTTAAATTTCTATTTAAAACAGACAAATAACTTAATTATAGGCCTACTCAACATAAACTTGAATGGCTATCAAACAACCTACCTATACAAGACAGACATGAAAAAATCGTGCAAAGATAATACCTCTTAAAAGCAAAATAAATCACAAATTTACTTTCAACTAGCCACAAATACAAAAGATTTTTTATGTTGGGAATCACCATTATATAAACATAAAATTAAGTACTTGGACAAAAAATAATTAATCAACTCTCATAAATGCGAATGTGCATACATACGTACTTAACAAAATAGTATAACTGTTAAGAGTACAATTTACACATTAATCTATTTTTGCTTTATGCTCCGACTTAATGGCATGCGATAACAACGATATACATTGTTATTGCATTTATACTGTTTAGATTTCGTCCTTTATTGGTTCTTATAGACGTAAAGAATAGTTACAAATTGTATAAATATTAGAGGGATCACCCTCTGCTTTCTCGTCGTTCGCTCCCCAGCTACAGGCCGTGCGGTGTGTGATGAAACTCTCGATGCGCGTAGGAGGGGTGGTAGAAGAGGGGGGACATAAACCAACTAAGGTGGTTGGTGGTTGTTCCCCTAGCAGCTGTCCCGCGCATGCGCAAACTCTCTCTTTGCCATTGCGCATCTAAAAGACAGTTTCAACACTCACCTCACGGCCTGTACATTAGCGGCAAAGCAAATGCAGGTTATTGTACACTCGGATATTTTCACGGAAATTACGACTGCTTAGGACAAAGCCACTTGGATCGGCGTAGGGCGGTGGGGTTAGCGGTAATCTGCATGTGCAATAGGAACAGAGTTTGTGCGTGAATGCCAGGACTTTTTATCTAATAGAGAAATAATTTACCTACTTCTTGTCACTTGCAAAACTGACATTTTTTGCAAGTGACAAGAAGTTTAGTACATTAGGTACTTTTACTAAAGCAGATAAAAAACCTTAAAATATGTTGCATGCCATTTGAGCTTATACAATTTTTAAGAACATTTCAAGTAACTAGTATAGTATCCAAAGTTATGGTATTAAATAAAAACAGCATTTTAAAAATACATAATATTCTTAAAATCTGAAACGAAGTGTTGCATTAATTTAAGTTTTTATATTAAAGAACAGAGATTTGAGATTGACACAATAAGTGTTAGGTGCGGTGTATGTGATCCTCGTGGGCTTGACACCAACACCCACTCGTGTGGAAAGAAGATCTTTCTGAGCTCTCTAACTATCATCGAGGTCACTGCCCCTACGAGACCAACTCCATGTGGAAGGCACTGGTTCCCAGTGATCTACCACATTGTTTGGAAGGCACTGGTTAATACCCAGTGGGGCACCTTACCCCGTAGTACTCGTGTCGGCAGGGATACCTCTGCCACGTTGAACGAGTCACCGTCAGGGGTGGCCTCCTAGCAGCTTTAAGGGCAGAACTCGTGAGGCTTAGTTCTGCCAGGGCATTCTCCTACGACCACCCAGAGCAGGCTTCCCTGTCAATGGCTGGTGCAGTGGCCTTCAACCAGGAAGCTGACCCTCCTGAAATAAGTAACCTTCTCCATGGAGCTAAACTCCCAGAGGAAGTCTTTACTGCAAGGAGGGGTGAAAGAATCCCTCCACTCGTAGTACTAGTGTCGGCAAGGTTACCCAAGCCACGTTGACGAGTCACCGTCGGGAGCACTTTCGTTTTGCTTCCCTACCCCATTAACTCTACCAAGGGTTGCGCCCGTTGCCCACATACATGGGATTGGGTAGCTTCAATGGTTTTGAAGGTAGCCACCATGGGGTGAGATGACTACCGCCTCGTTGTCCGCGACTGCTTATTCGTTAGACCGTGATGCTGCTTATCTCGCAGTTGACTATTGCTGGTCGTGGCACTATCAGCAACCTGTGGACGCGCCTGGTAACACGAGGAGTGCATCGACACTCGCCACTCCGATACTCACCACTCGTCACTCCGATACTCACCAC
>JAGFPH010000048.1:308088-324461 GCA_018207615.1 Philaenus spumarius
TGCCTAAAACAATAAATATTCTTTGTTATATATAACAAAAACCCTACATCCAAGGAACGTGAAATTTGGTACACGTATTTTTATTCGCTGGAGGCACACTAAGAAAGGATTTTGAAAATATTTGGCCTGTAAGGGTTGAAACAAACATTAAAACAATAAAAATTGTTTGTTTGACTTTCCTTGAAGCTAGAAAGCTAAAATTTTGTACATTTATTTCTTACAAGATACATATAAAAAAAATTAAACCAGTTTTAGATTTTATCTTGTTCTGCTAAGGTGTGAACATTTAGTAACAACCCCTATAACCATAAATATGAATTTAATACCGCTAAGGAACATGAAATTTGGTACACATATTGCTCATAGGCGCACTATGATAGGATTTTAAAATATTTGGCCTTTAAGGGTTGAAACATCCAATAAAACAAAAAATGTTGTTTGTTTACTTTCCTTAAAACTGAAATTTTGTACATTTATTTCTTACAAAACACATATAAAAAGTAAATGAGTGTTACATTTTTTACGTGCTGCTAAGGGTTGAAAATGTAATAACAACCCCTAAAAATAATAAATATTAATTGGTAGTCTTTCCTTAAAGCTAGAGAGCTGAAACTTGGCACTTATTAATTTTAAGAAAATATTTTAGACGGTAAGCTGATCAAAATTACGCCGATATATGCATTCGCATATAGGCTAAAGACGAATCTGATTGATCTGCAAACATCCAGCTAAGACTGTGATTTACCAGTCTGTAGATTTAGCGGTGGAAAAAGAAGACGCTCCTCACTGTTTATGTTTTTATTGATTTAATTTATTCAGCACACATACCAGGACGGGCAGCCAGTGAACAATAAATACAACTAATTGAAAATACATGTTATAATTCACTTTCGTGAAATAATAGATGAGAGAAAAATATGACTATTAAATATCAATCATAGTGATGCAAAAACAAATTCCCTGTAGCGAAGCACGGGTATTCAGCTAATACCACATAAAGCAACCATCTAAAACCTGAGCTGTACGCGAGTCCAGTGAAAAAACTATTGCAAATAACCATATTAACTGCATTAGCATAAATCATCTTTTATGAACAGTTTATGATCGTTCCATCCAATTGCCAATTAAAGACTATTATAATTAGCTCGTAATTATATTGTTCATGATCCAATGGCCTTGCATTAGTAATTCTACATAATATGTGTGTAATATTGGTTATGGTTCGTAAAGCAAATGTTATCAGAACAGATATGTGAACTGTATTACAACACTATGAAGGCGCTTACACGTTCATGAATCAAGTTACTTCATGTCTTCATGTCACATGCGCATTTCACTCATACGTTTTAGACACTTTTTTGCAAATAGTAAGGACTACAATAACAGAAAAAGTTCTTTTAAAAACTTCCTCTTTAAAAATTGCAGCTCCTGAATACTTATAAATAATCTCCTTACGATTCATTTTCGTTCACTACCTTTTTAAAATGTTATAATCAGACGTTTACAAACCTATATTTTTACAATAATAGAGAAATAGGTGCATTTAAATTTGTAGTGTGTATCAGAGAAAAATGCAAATTTTGTATTTCTTAAATAGACACACTACTGTAATAATTTAAATTGGAAGGATTATTCACTTATATAAATATGTAGTGGTAAGTAAGTATTCATGAAAACTGAGGACTTAATGCTTCTCTGTGTTATAATATATCAATCTAAATCTATAGATTAAGACCTTACGGTGGGAGGAATAACGACATTTAAAAACAATTTTATGAAAACGTTTAGATCTACAATAATTTTTTTGAAATGCTACTTGTCCTTTGAAAATACATAGCTCAGGTGATTAAAAAATGTCAGTTGATACAATATCATCTATTTCTCTATTTTGGCTATTTCTCAATTGAATTTCTAGTTTATTGTTGTAATTTTTATTTTACTGCTTTGTTTACAAATAAGCCTAAGCTGCTGCTTTTAACCTGTTTTAACTCATGTTATGTCATAAACTAAGTACCTCAACTTATACATTTAATATTATTTAGCGTCTTAGCTTTGAGTTTATGATTCGTCATATCCCGTAACTATACAAAGTCGTAACTATACAATCTAATAACTATACAATCTAATAACTTTACAATCTCACCCTAACTATACAATGCCGTATCTATAAAATCTCGAAAATATACAATCTCGTAACTATACAACCTCGTAACTACACAATCTCGTATAAAATCTCGTAACTATACAATGCCGTTTCTATACAATGCCGTAAATATACAATGTCGAGACTATACTAGGTCGTAACTATAACTAAATTACAGTACTTTTAATGGAAAGTAACGGTCGCGCCAAAATGACAAGTTTTATAAAAGTAGTAAGCTACACCAACTACTTGCTTGACGAGTTTACCCCCGCGAACAGCTAAACACCCGAAATTTGATTTTATTTGTATCCCAGAGTGCCATAAACTTGTCTAAATTAGTATCCCGAATTGTTTTAAAAACTGAGTGGCAATCGTTAAACAAGTATTAGAAACCCCGTTTTTGAGGCAGGGGCATCTTTTGTTGTTGCAAAATTTATACTTCAAATAGAATTAATTTCTGTAAATTTAAATCAGCTGTGAGTGGTTTGCAGACAGTTTGGACTCACTGTTCAGTGCGGAGGAAGAGCTTCTTGCATTGTGTTCGGTAAAACATACTAAGCCTCTTCACCACTGACTAACCTTTCTGCTCGCCCATCCCTCTATGATGCGTATTCGACAACCTTTTGACAATTTTTTTGAAGTCCGTAACTTGTTTAGACTATAACCAAAGTTCTAAACTATAATTTAACATGTTTGTTCTCCTATTTTGTAAAAATAATAATAAACCAAAAACACGTTTTGTATCTCGACTGCTAACGATTTCATTGTCATGGACGTAACTCGTCCTACTTTTCACAACAAGGGTAACGAGATTGGAGCGCTTTCTACTTGTTTCGTTAACTTGTTTAAATTCCGGTCTGCATACTTTTTATCGCTTATTTATAATGTACATGCAAATACCGCGAGTTTTACAACATAACCATTGATGGTTTTGTCGGTGGGAACTTTCAAATGAGTCATGATTACCTTGACAACCAACTAGGTCATTGTATTCACCTTAACACGATAAACAAGCATTCAATGCAGCTCCAATAATGCAATTTAAAGTGGAAAACCTAATGATCTTTTGCAAGGCCGTATTATATAACCCTCAAATGCCCGCATGAGTATGGGCCCAGAAGGCCCACGGCATTTCCAAAATTATTACATTTTAAAACTTAGTCCAAATTGAGGATATATTCTTAGAAAAATTAAGTTCGAATTTTATTTGGAAGCACAGAAAGTTTTTATTCTTGATGCAGTTTGAGATCCAGGGTTGTAGCTTCCGTAGAGCGATTGTTCTCCAGAAAAGGGCAAGAAAGTTTACACGATATAAGAAAACTGGCTAACAATTGGGAAAAGGCAAAGATAGGCTTGTTAAATCATTCCATTATTATAAAACTTTAAACCGACCCATGTTTATATTTATTTGCCCTAGCTTTTGTAACTCGTGTGTGCTTTAATCGTTAACATTTGATTTTAACAATGTATAATTTTCAATCGTTTTACATTATTTTCTGTTCACTTTTGTGTTTTCATAAAAGAGTGCTCACAGTGTGGCTAAGAACTTGTAGATGTGGCATTGCTCTTTTTCAAATCAGATTTAACGTGAGCTACTAATTAATAGTTTTATTAAATATTCGATAGATTAGTCAGCCTTTGGTTGAGTTTTAAGGGTTTTTATAATATTTTCAACATCTTTGTTAGTTTCTATTTAAACATTGCGTGTACTGCGTTAAATTCATGATTGGTTATATCTACTCTATTATCGTACGTAAGCAGAGTGTATTTAAAGAAAAGAAACTAGTCAGTTAACAATGAAACATTTCTCCTCAACTATATTATGATGCATAGTGTGAAAACTTACTTAAAATAAGGCCATTTTATCTATGGCCAGCAAACATGAGTATTTCAAAATCTCACAGATCACAGAACTTATCAAAGTATTCAATCTTTTTGTCAAATTTCGTGTCCGTAAAACTGCTGTCTTTATTGTAAACTTGTTACAATTCAAAAATTAATCTAATTGGATATATTTAATCTAAATCTAATTGTATTTTTTGATTTTGATAATCAATCTTTAAGTTATAATATTTAAATAGCTGAATCCAATCCGTGCTGTTTATTGTTTGCAAAATTTATGAATTTTGTTGAAAAGGTCGCGACCGCCGAATAGATTCTGTTTAATAGAATGAAACGCAAATTCTCACAAACATTTTTTACTCAATGGCTCAGTTCACACGTCAGATAGTACAGACATCGAGACTTCTTTCAAATTTACCGACCCAGTAGCCCAGTAGCTATGTTAGTATTTATTTCACAAGTTTGAACTTAGTCCTGTTTCAGTGCTCACTTGCGTTTAACTATTAAAAAATGTATTTATTAGTACATAAATTTAATAAACGACTGTATTTGTTAAATTGAATAGACTCAGACCTGCTTCTTTTTCAACTGTTGGCGTCACTTTTTCTATCTACACTAACATTCCTGGTATACTTCCTCCACTGATGACGTCCTCCTTTGACGTTATCATTCTAATATTCTTATCAAAAGCAAATATTCGCTGAGCCGCTAAAGATATTGTCCTAGAATTTGCAAGATAATTTCCGTTTCCGGTCTTGTACTTCCTCTACCATATAGTTCTTACGATAAAGGATCAGAGTGTGTACAACATTGTAATTCCAATGAAATATCAACAAGTACGTGACAAGGGTAATAAGCTTAGGTTCATTAATAGTCTAGAAGGCTGCGGCGAGGTACAATAGATTACGCGTGTGGTAGAACTTTTACTTTGTGTTACTTTCATCAGGAAAAATAGAAACAGTGTAACATTGCTCTTATCAATTATTGGTTTTTTACAACTAAAAGCAAGCATTTTTAGAAAATATAATTATGTAAATTGTTATAGTAAATTTAACTTGTTATGAATACTTGTTGTTGTAAGTATTTAATTTGAACAACGGTAAAATTATGAATGATATACGGTATGGGCAAATATTCATGAAGGTCAGACTGTTCAGACAAAATTTTTGGAAGTGATTCTAACAAATCCAGCGTGATTCCATTAGTGGTTTCCTAACCACTACTAACACAATAGTGTTATCACAGCAACCACAGTACAGTACTAAACACTCCAATGTTTATGTTAAATTCAGTTCGGTTCTGACCTGGCTGGATATATATATATATTATTTAACTAATCAATTGCGGTCACATCCACGTGCTAGAAAATTCTTTTCATTTCGATACAGTATATTATATAGGCTTGTATAACCAATGAACACAGAACTTATAAGAACCGCAACACTTAAGGTGAATAGTCAGCCCGGTTGGTTGCCGCCAAATCGAGCTTAGCACGGCAGCCGATAGGCAGCGCTGAATGAAAATTTCCACCCGTCTATGATTCATCAATACTCCGCGTCATGTGCAAGTGAAACAGAGAATGGCTGGCTCATTCTCTGCCTCACTCACATTTGCCGTATCGACGGCAGTAGCGCTCTCGCTACCTAGCGGCTGCCGCGCTAAGCTTGCCAGATTCAAATAATACTAGGCTGAATCTTTAACATGGGCGTTGCGCTTCTTATAAGTTCTGTGTTCATTGGTATAACTAAGCATGGTCTGTAATTCTTATTTTGTTTATTTAATCCATAGACCATGTCACCATTCTTCTAGAAAGAAACAGTTTAACAAACCTACCAATATAACTATTTCAAAATTGTAACCAATGCTCACGGGCCTATTAAGCTATAAGTTAGGTGACGCTACAATAGATAAATTACGTTTGTTGTTAGGGTTGACGCTTTTATTCGGATAATGGTGTAAGAACTGACCAATAGCAAGGCGTTCTTAATACATTTCAAGTGCGGAAGTGTAAAATAAGATTACAGATAAACAAGTTTACTATAGTTAGTTTGTATATTCAAATTATCATTTTAATTTTAAAACACAAAAGAGTGGGTACAATCAGATTTGTATGATTTAAATGCTTTCAAATAAATTATTCCTAACATTTTACTGTTATAACGCATGTCAAATTATTATTTTATTATTAAACTAGCTGACCCGTACGGCGTTGCCCGTGCTTGTTGGTATTTTCAGTCTTTTTGACGTAATTGTAATTCTTTTTAAGTGTTCGTTGAATACCTGTGCGTATCCTACTGTGGTCATGAAAAAAAGTCTACGCTATTTAGGAAAGCACTGAAAATTGTATTCCTGTAAACTAACATGAAAAAGCTTTAAATATATCGTTTTAATTTATAGTTTTTACTAAGTTTGACTTTCACTTAATTTCATTGACAATGTTGGGAGCACCTACTGCCTTAGAGGAAGCTACGTACCAAATTTCATTCCAATTCGTTCTTATAGGGATTTTTAGTAACTTTGACCCCCCCCCTCCCCAAACCACCCTAAAATTTCGAATTTCTTTTAACCCTTTCTTAGCGAGGGTTTAAATTAGCTGGGGGTCGTAGAAAAGATATTTGAATCACTTTGTAGCATCCGCGTTAATTTAGGATGTAACAAACTGGTTCAAATAGAGTTTTTAATTTTAAATGTATAGGTCTAATTAGTATAAGATATATATTGTTTAGTATTTAAATATACAATATACAGTATATATCAAAATAAAGCTACGAATGTGATATTTTAATGGCATTTAGTTTAATTCAGATGGTTTGTTTAGTTTTCAATAAAATATGTTTAAACTCGTGTATGTTTATGGTTATGCATGGTGTCAAATAATTTGTTTGTTATTATTATTATTATTGATAGCGAAAATATGTTTTGAAAAGTATTAAAAACTTCATAGTTATGATATATTTTATATAAACAATATTTTAAGCAGCATATCTCTAAGTAGGCCTATATAGATATTTAATAACCAATGTTTGAGTTGAATTATAATTCTGTAAGCATTTTTATTTGTGTTTGTTTATAGTTTTTCAATCTAACCTTAAAAAGCTGTTGGTTTTGAAGAGTATTAAAGTGATTATAAATTTGCTAAGTAATGTTGCTATGGTAATACATGCAAACAAACATATTAAGCTTTTTATACGAACAGCTGTTTTTGTGAGCTATGGTTTGAGTTCATACAATAAATGCTGTTCAGTTTCTTCCAAATTTGAAACTTTTTCGGGAAACTTTTCAAACTTTTCTTTACGTATAAACCTTCTATGAACTACTACAAACATTTTAAGACCAAAAATAGCCAAATCGGTCAAGCCGTTCTCGAGTTTTAGCGAGACTAACGAACAGCAATTCATTTTTATATATATAGATTATTCAGAGACAAAACTGTTTGTACAGGGTTTGCATAATAAGAGTATTATGATCAAACAAATACAATTTATTGATGCCATGATTGTTTTAATTATTTTTGGCTACTGTTTGGTCGAGTTACAATGCCTATCTCTGGGTAACAGCTGGGACAATAATCTGAAACCGTACCGTACCAACACCACTTAGTTAATTAGGAGTGTTTTGCTAATAACTGCTAACCGAAAGCATTTCACGTTAAAACCAACTCTTTCAAAACAACAATGCATCGTAAAGACAGAGTCTTTTGTTGACGTAAGGCGAGGGAAAAGAGACTTCCTGTTTTCCAAGTCGGAGCACAAATCGAAAAAATGAAACGGAGCGCAACAGTGTAACGCCAAAGAAACTTTCAAACTGGATGCTAATTAAAAACAACACATACGTGTATACTTTGTCTATTCATTAGGCCTACGCTGTTGTCTGACTAGCACTATGAGTACGCTTGGAGGAATACTGAGAAGAAGAGGAAAAAAACTGCAAGAAACAAAGCATAGCTTACTTAGCATGATTTCAATTTTAAAAGAAACGTAGGGCTACAAGCGATATTATACAAAGCCTGAGTTTTCTATTCGGATCTATTGAAAACGTCTTTGGTGTTATTTTTTAATAGGCTTTTCTGCGTTTGCTTTTTACAACTATCTTCTCGAATTCTTTTCATTTCACCCTCTGTCGCCCTGCTACCCTATTCTCCCTTTTGTCTTCCACACTATTTTATCCTATTAAAAGGCAATTGAAACGCGATTTTCCTTAGAAGTTAAGTGCGGAGTTTCACTGTTTATGTGCTTAACTTGATTCTAAGAAACTAATTTTAAAGAGAAGAGGTTTGCGCTTGTTGAACACAGAAGGGGATAGGCCTAAGTATCGGAAAGGTGTTTTGAACTCTCGAAAAGGTTGATGAACTCTCGAAGTAGATCCACGGTAGGGTTCTCTTTAAACATGTTCCTTTAAATCATTATAAATACAGTAGGCATATTAAATACAAAATAAGTCATTGAAAATAAAGCATATACATTTCTATCCTAATTTTTAAATTATTCAAAAATAATACTATAGGAATACTAATAGTGTTCTTAAAAATATATGAGACTAGCTTAACCTAAAACTATTGTGTTAAGTTTTTGATCCAAATCAGCTGTTTTATTTATAATATGTAACAACAGATGTTTGAATTATATTACAGTAAGCCTTTTTCATAGATTTCCCTTTGTTTTTGTTTTAGTTTTGGTAACCTAACCTAAAAAAAGTTGTTGGTTGTGCTAAGTAATTCAATAATTTATACTAAATGTGTTAATGTGTGATGGCTGATGTGGTAATGAATGAAAATGCATTCAACAAAGTGTGATGGCTCAGTATAAATAGGCCACACCTAGAATAATTGTGTTTCTAAGCATTTGATTCGAATCAGCTGTTTTATCGGTCAGGGATGGAGTAAACCCCAGTATTTTCATCATTTTCAACCTTTAAAGTCAATATTTTGAAAAATACTTTCTTAGTGGACCTCTACATAGTACTATTAATGTACCCTGAAATTTTCAAGTCTACAGCTATCATTTAAGTGTAAAATTTATTTTAATTTACGTAAAATGTGCAGATAAACTTAATAAAATAGGTCCCAGTTCTGTAACTGCATTAATTGTTGTCATATTTAACCCAAAACGCAAAATTCGGTCTCAAAAACGTGATTTACAGGGGTCCTATACGGTTCCCACAGAACTGGGACCTATTAACACCTTAATTAACGCCCTACATATTTCAATAGGGATTCGTTTCTGTGAGTAATCTGAAATAAGGGTGAAATATTTTGCCAGCTGTAACTCTCTAACGAAGCATTTTCGGACCTATAAATATAGGTATGATTTTGATCATTATTTTTTGCTAGTGGAATCAGCTCAGAAAGTGCTCGGAACATTATGCAAATAAATTATTATTTTAGCTCTTAATAGCATTAAAATATTTTGTTCCTAGAGTAATTCTGTGTATTGTTGACACTACCAAGAAATACATTTTCCTCTTTTTGTTAATATCTCTGTTATCCTTTGAGCTACAGACAAAATAAAAAACACCATTGTGTTTGTCATTAAAAAAGCAAACTTTTTTGTCTCTGTAATTTGTTTGTAAAGTTAACTGTTTTTGAGATATTTGACATTAAAAATTATAAACAGCCGCCATTTTGAAAATATTTAAAATAATGTTCTAATTTTTTGTTCAGTAATAAAAGGTTACACAACAAATAAGTATACAAAGTTTGAGCTCAATATCTTCTCTACTTCCAAAAACATTAAGTATTTTGTAAAAAAACACATACAGACAGACAGATGAAAAATAAGCACCGTAGACCCATGTTTATATTGTGAAATATGTTTGTCTGGATCCCAGGAACATATCCACAAAAGGGCTCCAGAGAGTTCGGGGACACTCTGTATAATAGAGCGTGTTTCATATCAGTAGGAGTAATATGAAAGGTCATCCCTTCCCACGATTTTATTATTATTTTTATTAGTTTGCCTGTAATAACCCCTTATGTTGATTCACTCCCCTTTAGGTAGTAAGTATTAACTTGAATAAAATTTAACGAAATCGATAATTTTTATTGTTGAAAGTTTAATGACTTTGTTTATTTGTTATTATTAAATTGTTATTTGTAAAGCTGGAACAACGAATCAAATAAAAAATAATTGTAATTTGATTTCCAACATGTAACTACGTTTATTTTATATTTTTAATATAATTTGATGATAAACTGTATTATTTTAACATGGTAAATTGTTTCTTTGGAAATTGAAAAACATTTTAAACTTGAAGATAAAATCTGCAGCTAACTAAAGTTTAGTTTAGAGTGGAAAAGCATTAGCTCTGATTGCCACATTTCCCCTAGAGGGTAATGGGGATATAACTTGAGTTGATGCACAATGTATTGTCCCTAGAGTAAACCACAGCTCTGTCGGGTCTTCTATTTTCTAACCTCACATTTATAGAAAAATCACCCCATTTTTACTTTACAAATAATCAACCCTCTTTTTTACGTATGGTTAAACCGCAAGAGGAAATAGTTATGTTTACTATACTATATCATTTCCCATCATTTGACAATTTTTGTACTTAAATAAATTTGAAAAGTACGGTAATGGGTTCAAATTCGTGCAAATCAAACAATATGCTTTGAATTGTCTAAAGACTTATTTTATTTTTGAAAATCAAATTGTAGAAATGTGACAAAGATTGATAATTTTCAAAAAATAATGTATTACAGTGATCACATAAAAACGTTTAAAAGTGCTCTATTAAATATAATTACAAAAATGTGTTATACTTTTTTAAGTTGGGGCCTACCAGTAAGTAACAAAAAATTTAAATTTGCTAAACTATTGTAACAACAGCTTAAAATAGATTAAAAAATGACCCTGCAATTATTACTTTATATTGCACCTGAATAGGATCCCACTCAAGAATGTTTGGAGTGTTCTAGAAACCCTTTAATATAGGAAGCATTTCACTACATGAAACTTTTTTTAAATTAATTATCTTTGATTGAAAATAATTTTGTCTATCAGAAGTTGAACCCTACATAATCTGGAAAAGTATAGTTGCCTCAAAACGTAGAGAGGCACCCCTCAGGTAGAACGGACCGTCCTAATCACCTATTAACAAACAATGCCTTTGTTAGAAGCGGTCACAAGGGGGACTGCCGGCATCGACTAATATTCGGGTTTTTCAGTATCACTCGGCAATACTTAAATAAGTTAAGCGACAACTGTTATTTCGGTAACGGTACGTCGTAGAACTGTGATTCAAATTGTTTTTTATTCGTCTAAGTAAGACGAAAAAATGAGACGTCATTCGATAATGTAGGCCTAATGTATCAATTGTTTGCGAATTGTAGTGTAACACAGAATTTCTTGGAATATTAGTCGATGCCGGCAGTCCCCCTTGTGACCGCTTCTAACAAAGGCATTGTTTGTTAATAGGTGATTAGGACGGTCCGTTCTACCTGAGGGGTGTCTCTCTACGTTTTGAGGCAACTATACCGGGGGACCGAGCCATGCTCGGTGTTTCCTTGGGTGGTTAAAACAATACCTATAAAATAAACACATGTATAATTTAAAAAACAAATATTTTTTTATTTTGAACATTCTAACACTGTTAAACATATGTAATAAAACAAAATGTAAGGAAACATAAAAACATTATTTTACGATACTCATTGCCTATGATAAAAATGTTAAGCAATCAAAATGTCATGGCAATGTTTAAGCTGGCAATCAAACAAACTTTGAATTTAATTGTAAGATACTGTTCTAGTATTGTTCAGCACTTCTGTCCATACAATATTACGGCTACAACGTGCATTTTCTGGAGGTAGATGTACTTTCAGTCCACTTTTACGCTTAACTCGTGAACATGCAACGTAGAGCATACCGTGCATGAACACTGGAGAAAGTAGATTCACCCCCACAAACTCCAGTGTTTGGCCTTGGGATTTGTGTATCGTCATTGCAAAAGCTGCTCGCACTGGAAACTGATGACGTTGCATCGTGCATCCTAGCTGTGACTTGCTGGAGTCGAGGGTAATCCTTGGAATGTGAACTTCGCGACCTGCCATTTCGCCGGTGATGATTTTGGCTTTGATTAGATTATTGCACATCTCAGTAACTATAAGCCTAGTTCCATTACACATTCCTTCGGACACATCCAAGTTACGCAGAAGCATAATTATAGAGTTGATCTTTAATTTGAGCTTGTGCGGAGGTAGATCGGCAATGTTAATTGAGTTTAGAAACTCCGTAGTGAATTGAAGCGCTCCATCTGGCTGGTCCTTCACGGTATCAAAACTTGCATAAATCTTTTCTTCCCCTGGTAGCATGTCAATTATTTTATTGTTTATATTGTCTACATCCTTGTTGAGTGGTGCAAGAATAGCTCGTTTCGCCATAGCTTCATAGTCACCCATTGAAAAACAAATCCCGTATACTTCTTCGATAAGGTTTCCATTCGAGACTACATCTTCTTGAAATTCGATTTCTCCCATTTCATTAGTCGGCAAGGTTCCATCTCCTAAATTAATTAAGAACTTTGCAAATTCTTCTTCTTCTCTGTCGAGGCGCATGTTTTGGTCCAGTGTAAATATTGTAAAATTCAGCCATAAGTTACTTCTCTTTATTGACAGGTCGAGTATTTCACTTTTATTCGCTCTGGTCTGGACGGGCAAGCACTGTCTGAAGTCGCCTCCTAGTACCATAATCTTTCCGCCAAACGGAACATTGTTTTGTTCGATTACTCGCAACAACTGGTCCATATTTTCTAACCCATATTTAGGCAGCATTGGTGCTTCATCTAGCATAAATACATCGATTGATGATAGCTCGTTTGCCTTTTCGGATCCTGGCTTTATGGATGAGATGGATTCGAAAGTAAGTGGTACTTGGAGACCGAATGTCTTGTGAGAAGTACGTCCTTCGGGAAGATTTATTGCTGCAATGCCTGTAAATGCCATGCACTTTACTGTCCTAAGTTTACCTCGAATGAGGTGATAAAGACAAATGTACACAAAGGTTTTGCCGGTACCACCAGGTCCATCAACAAAGAAGCACTTCGCAGTATGCTGTTGGTTGTCAAGTGCAAACATGATGGCATCGACAATTTCACGTTGCTTTTCATTCATACGTAGGTACATTCGTTCTCCAAGCGAAGTTGACTCATCGGCCTCAAATAACTCTTGGTTTATAGGATTATCGTACTGTTCGATGTCATCCATTCCAAATTGAGTAACCCAATATTTAAAATTTCGGCCTTCAGTCGCTTCGTTGTTCAACTTGTAGGCGATAATCCTGTATGCTTGATTAATTCCTTCTTCAATACAGTTAACTTTATTCCGAGCTTCGTGAATAAAGTCCTCAGCCAATTCGTACTTAAACATCTCCCATAGTCGTTTTGGGTCTTCTGGCGAGCCTAGAATCAAGATCTGTGCAAAAAGTGTACGCATTGCTCGAGGCATCTTGGAGGAAGCAGATTCTATAAGGCCTTCAATCCACTGTTGGTCGTCATAAGTGAGTCCTCTGGCCAAACATGCTTGCTTGTATGTTGCATGATGTACTCCATTCACAAAATATAGGTCATTGAAGCTTGTCGCGTTATGCACGTGAAATAGCAACATTCGCAGAAAATATAGCTCGGGTTGAGCGATGAGGCAAACGGTGTGGATTCGGCCTATGCAATTTGAGCATCGCAAACGCTCTTGCCACTTGCTGTCTTTTCCAATCCATCTGTAATGCTCGGGCATCTGCCAGTAATAATAGTAGTTTACTGGATCTCCTTGGCGTTCTTTCTCTTTCATCGACGCGTTGTGATGAAAGTACGCTTCAAGTGTCGAGCCCTTTTGACCAATATCAGTTAAATCTTCTTCGGGTTGAGCCATGTTGATAGGTCGGTAATGACCTTTCAAGTGGATGGCTAAGCGCTGGACGGAGTGGCTCTTCTTTTGTATTTCAAACCCAAATAGTCTCCAGCATGCTTCTGGGGGGGGAGATATATCTCGTTTCGACATAGGTTTCTGCTTCATTATACATGATCTGTTTACCGTTCTCGGTAATCTTTATTCTAGCACAATCGTGTCCCTTGTAAATGTACTTATAGAGATATTTCACCGCTCGGATGCTACCGACATATTCAACATTTATATGGCAGTTGTACTTCTTTAACATATATCCATTGTAGGGAGCGACATGGCGGTTATCTCTAGTCACTCTGCGCCCTTGACTATCTTTGCGGTATACAGCTTGATCGTGCGAAAATTCCTCATTGTGTGGGTCCAATGTTGGGATGTATCGGCGTCGGTACTTGGGTTTTTTATCGTCCACGAGAGACGTAAACTCCTGGTGTTCCATCGGATAGCCAAAGCGACATTTATATCGTCCATTTTTTACGACCATGCATGGTGCCTTTTTGTTGTGTTCACCGCAAGGATTATGGGTCATCTATTTTAGAACTAATTGTCGGAGTTCTTCATCGTTTTCGGGAATTTCTGCACATATGATGTCGTCGATCTCCTCGGCACTTTGTATTTTATCGTCCCTTGCCATAATTATTAGTAAATGCATGTGCGGCAAACCACGCTTCTGAAACTCGATCGTATAGACATACGCAGTTGTCCTTCCAAGTATTTGCTTCTTCATAATGTCGTCAACAATATGTCCAAATTTTAGCTTGGCAATTCGTGCAACGAGGTCTGGACGGTCTTGTGCCAACTGCTGAACAATGTTTCCATTGCCTAATTCAATTTGCGCTGCTTGTCGGAGTTCTGGCCATTCTGGATTACATGTCACTGTTATGAAGTAGTCAGGTGATCCGTGCCTTCGCACAATAGCCATTGCATCTTCGAAGTGCTCTGTGTAAAAACGCGTAGATCCAGGAAATGAAGACGGAAGAATTACCTTTGCGCCAATAGTTGCATCCTGTTTAGCAGACAAGTCATTGAGCATGCGAGACACCCCGGCATAAGATTCAGCCATGAGCTTCTTCTGGTTGTTTTTTATAAATTGGATTCTGTCACGCTCCACGCGTATGTAGGTGTCGACGACATACTGCTGAAAAAGACGGCCGCCAAAATGAAGTGCGTTAAAGGTCACGAGCCGTAAGTCTAGGTCAGTTCCTGCACAATCCACTGGAAGAGGCTTTGCATGATTTGGACGAAAAGCTAGACGGTGTTGAGCAAATTCTAATCGAGTCATACTCAGTCGGCTTGGATACGGCCTCTGCAGCAGTTGTCCAACAGACCATCCAAAATTCCCTTGTGGATAAAAAAGTGGGTAGCTAAACGGCTCTATGCGGCTGTCAGTGTTCTTAAGCGTGATAATATCCTTTCCTCTTTCTCTCACTACCATTTCGTTTTCTGGAAAGCTTTGGTCAGCATTTAGTGTGATGACAGCTGCTACCTCGTTAAACGTTGATGAGTTGAAACGTCTTGGGTCGTCACCTTCACGGGCTGTAATCAACATGTGCACTTTTGGAGGTACAATTCCGGAAGCAATTGACAGTTGGTTAGCTTCGTCGACTACTTCCCGCATCATCATAAATCCTCGTACAAACGGGTTCTGGTCAGGCATAATTTTTTCCAAACGTTTAAGAAGATCCTGGTTTATTCCACCACTGATCGGATGGTTTGTTCGTTCTGCTACCGCTTCGTTTGCATCTAGAAAATACATTTGTCCATAGCGGGGCTGTTCGGTATTTCCGGCCGCATCTAGTGCAGGTTGGGCCGCAACATTCATCTTGTGGTATATAAGTCCGCAAGCCGTAAAGCTGTAGATTCCTTGATTGTTAAATGTTCTGTCATCAGCTACATTAAATGATCTCAGAGCGAAACACGCATCAATATTACGGATTCTAGAGTGAAATTCTGAAGAAAGGGGATGTTGCCGAACAAACAGCAGTGCCAGTTCGTTTGGGAAGGTTGTTGGTGTTTGTAATATTCGACCATGCAAACAGCAGTTACCGAATGAGTTGATGTTGGTTTGGTTTGTTACATGTTCTTCTGGGAAATGTAAGGCGCCATCATGAATACACTTAACGTTGAATGGCCCAAGACTTGAGTATACGACATCTGCTGTTGTTGCAGTCTTGTAGGTTGGGAGATGGTTGGCTGCAGAAACTCGTCGAATTCGTGCATGACGACGGCGATCTTCTTCTCGGCGCCTGTTTTGTTGTTCTTCTATTTCATTATTACGGCGCTTAAGAACTCGGAAGCGTTCTTGTTCAAGTCGACGATTCCTCTCTTCTTCACTTTCGTTCATCCGTCTGCATGAAGCTCGTAGAAGTTCTCCACCCAGACGACGATCCCTGTCTTCTTCTGTTTCGTTTATCCGTCTGCATGAAGATCGGAGACGTTCTTCTTCAAGACGATGATCCCTTTCTTCTTCAGTTTCGTTGATCCGTCTGCATGAAG
>JAGFPH010000048.1:324471-349412 GCA_018207615.1 Philaenus spumarius
ACGATGATCCCTTTCTTCTTCAGTTTCGTTGATCCGTCTGCATGAAGCTCGGACACGTTGTTCTTCAATATGACAATTCCTTTCTTCTTCACTTATGTTCGAAATACGTTCTATGCATTGTAATTTTGCTATTCGAGTTGGCCGCGATACTGCTGGTGTTACAGAAACAGACAGTTCAGCAACTGGTGGTTCAGTATTTGAAGGTTCTGATTCCGGTATGAGCTGAGTTTGTGTAGAACGTTCATCGTGGTGACATGTAAATTGGTTTGACCGTTTACGTTTAGGTGGTCTTCCTCCAGGCATAGTGAATTAAATAATGTAATAAATTTGTTTGAATAAAAATAAAGCTCCACACATAACTGACACAGAAAATAATATATTCAAAACAAAATAAATATCCTATACTCTAATAAAATTAAATAAAATAAAAATACATAAACAGAAGTAGTTCTCCACAAAAACCTATATTAAAGGTTATAAATTAACACAAAATCAGCTAATAATGGAAAAATATGATAGGAAACAGCTGATGGAAATATTATAGGAAACAGATGATCTTTGTCTTATGTATCCTATTGATTTCCCGGGTTGTTAAAAATCTCCATCAGTATAGGTAGGTTTAGATAAAGTCTGTTGTTGTTAAATTGTATTTATTTTAACTACAAAATAAAAATATATTTAGATACCGTATATTATAATGAATACAAAATTTTAACAAATAGGCCTTAAATTTTATAATCCTACAAATAAATTATATTGTACACATTTACCGAGTTAAAAATCTCCTTCAGTATAGGTAGGTTTAGATAAAGTCTGTTGTTGTTAAATTGTTAAATCACGAGTAGGCCCCCAGTGAAAAATCACAGACAGAATAATTGGATACACATCAGAAATACATCATGTAAAAAAAATACTATTTAAAAACAACAAACTTTATTTATGCCTACGTAACTATTGCTGCTGGTAATTTTTAACTCGGTAAATGTGTACAACTATAAAGATTATAAATAAAACTGTAGGCCTATTTGTAAAAAAATGTACTATTTACTACTACGCTGGGTTTTGTAGTATTACAGATGAGTGGTGAAATCAGCTGTTATATTATACAATGTATAAATAAATAAACTTAATTAACTGAACTAAATCAAAATATTAAAATCAGGTAAGTACTGTTTTGTAGGCCTACTCATAACTCGCGAAATATTAGCACGGGTCAGCTGATTTCAAGCTTAAAACAATTCTAACCTTTAAGACAAATTATTTATGTTTAATACTTACAAAATAAATTTAAACGAGCAAATTAAATGGAAACATTTATAGGAGACAGCTGATGGAAATATTATAGGAAACAGCTGATGTTTGTCATATGTATCCTATTGATTTTAAATTACATAACCCCAATGTTAAAAATTTTCAATTTTCAAATGAGTTTTTCAGAAAAATACGAGATTTCCTGAGGTAGTGGTTTTCACCAATCGATTTTTTAGTCCCAAAAGCCTCTAATCCCAAACTTTCAGCAAAATCCTTCCGCTGGATCTCGAGATTGCTCGTACAAACACACAAACACACAAACAAACCAACAAACAAACACACAGACATTGCTCGTATTAGAGTATAGGATTATATCTTTCCTTACTGCAATCTGTTACATGCAAGATACAATGCTCTGTTTTATTTGATAACTGTCAATCTGACATTTTCCCTTGTCTATCTTAAATCATATATTTTTCCTCAATCTGTTTACAATTTTTGTTCTATATTCATATATTGTGCATTATATAAATAATTTAATTATTGTTTGTTGTTTCAGCCGAGAGAAAGACATCCTTGGGTAAAGACTGGCATGGAGCTTGTTTACGATGTGAGAAATGTAATAAAACATTGACACCAGGGAGTCATGCTGAACATGAAGGAAAGCCTTATTGCAACCAACCTTGCTATGCGGCTTTGTTTGGACCTGGAGGTTTGTGCTATAGAACAATAATACAGAGTGTTCATAAAGTCACTTTAAACCCCCTCATTATTTTCGTCACTGAAAATAAGTTAAAAAAACTTTTTATATATCTTGTGTTGCATACCAAAAAAACATTTTTTGACATATCTGACCCTCTATGATTTTGGGGGGCTTTGGGGGCTAACAGTTTCAAATATAAAGGTAGATCATGTAATATTCTATTGAAAAGCTTATTAAAAGATAAACACAATGGCGCAAACGAGAGCTTTATATCTTACTTCGTTTCAAAGTAACGGAAAATCAAAGTTCTGGAAAATAACATACAACCTACTTATTTCTAATATCAACAAATTAATAACATGCTTTGATGTTACGATAACAAAATCATTTTCCAGAACTTTAATTGTCCATTACTCTGAAGCGAAGCAAGATACTAAGTTCTAGTTTGTGCCATTCTGTTTCTCTTTTAATAAGCTTTTCAATGGTGTATTACATGACCTACATTTATATTTTAAACTGTTTACTCCCCTACCCCCTCAAGCCCCCCAAAATCATAAAGGTTCATGTCAAAAAAATGTTCCTATTATGCAACACAAGATATATACAAAGTTTTGTTAACTTATTTTCAATAACAAAAATAATAAAGTAGATTAAAGGGACTTTATGAACTCTCTGTACATACTGTACTCTTTTTGAATGTACTATAAAATACTTATTCAAATTTGTAAATTTTTATTTTTTTATATATATGTTGTGATAAATCATACTTTAATATTTTATCCCATGTTTCTTTAGTTAGTTTAGGTAGTTATTAAAGTTTAAGTATTTCAATAAAATCTACTGGTCTCCCTTTTGAACAATTTTATTTTCCCTTACTAGCTCTGGAACAGCTTCTTCATGTTGGATGTGTTAACCAGAACACTTCAAGACTCTGTTAAAATTCTTTAATTCATATTTTGTAATTACTAAAATAAAATACTATTTTAAATTCATAAATTTTCCATTTTATCTACAAATACAACATTTGTAAAACATTCTAGTTAACAAAATTATAACATCTCCATTTTTACAATTTTACAATGATGTAAAACAGCAGTTATCCTGTTTTCATTAACATTAACATGTTCCTGTTAACATTATTTTTATAATCAATGTTCACAGGTTTTACATTACTCCAGCAAAACCTTAAAGTTTAATCAGTAATTTTTGTTGTTTGTTATATTGTATAGCTAGGACAACATAGGAAAGAGTTGTTCTAGTAATGATAATCACAGTAGGTTTTACATATACTGGAAGTCTGATTTGTTTTTGTAGATCTTTTGCAATTCCTGTTACTGAACAATGACGAGATAGAAAAATTATTTGTTATGCCATTTGTCCCTAGAAACTCTATATCATTTATAATGTATAACTTTATTTCCGATTAGTGCAGTTTCTAATATTATAAAATATAACGATCAGTGCGGGATTACGGTCCCTAGCCACTTATGAGTTTGCGGCCCTCACTACAACTTGCATAATGGATATTAAGTTGAGATCGACTAAAATAGGAAAAAACTGGGATGATGTAATTTGTGTATACATTTAAGCTACAACATTAATTGGTAAACTGTCCTTTTAACCCTATAACTGGTAATCATAATTTCGGGTTTTTTTCGCGCTTCGTACATTTTCTTTAAAGTTCACCAAATATAGTAATTATATCCCAATCCAAAAGTGTTAAATATATTTTTGTAGAAAAAAGTCCAAAGAATTCAAATATGCAACTAAAAAATGGTTTGATGTAAAACTTTAAAAGATATTAGCTCAATAAGCGCATAATGTTTAGTAATGGGAAAAATCCAACTTAATGTCTACATTACAAATAGTAGAACATTTAAAAAAATTTGTTTTACATCTGTGAGCTGCTGAGCTTGCCGCTTACTTTACAGCCAGTGTTGCTAGATCATGCAGAACAAATTCGTAGAAATTTTGCAAACTTCAATGGGCTCCTAGTCACGTGCCTATCATGCTTAATGGGTAATCCGCTACTGATAACGATGGGCAACTTTAAAGCCCACTTTAGTTTAAATATTGTATAAAATCTGTTTTAGTAATATTTCTTTGTAAAGTATTTATTTAAAACCATTGCTTTGAATCTGATGATGACTACTGCTTACTGTTGACCATACTTTAAACCAATTCCTAATTTTCATATTTTAATTAATGTTTGTTTTTTTTTACAGGTTTTGGCAGAGGAGGTGCAGAAAGCTATGTTTACAAAAAGTAAACAACTTCCTTCATTTCATTTTCATTCCTCATTAATTTAAGAACTTTTCATTTCAAGCAAATATTATATTTATATAAATACAAATCATACTATATTTTCATAGAAGTGGATTTATTTAAACCCTCATATAAGTCTAATCGAACAGTGCATTTATTGACTGAGTGAAGTGAGGTCTCCGTTTTAACTCGACCGTTCGGCATTTCGTCTGTGTGTCTGTCTGTCTCACGATTACGGCCAAACGCCTTCACCGATTTCGATGATTTTTTGCATGAATGTTCCTTATACCTAAGCCGAGCCATGTATTTATACGGTTTTTCCATTTTTCATTTTTAACCCCTTAAATAAAATAAAAACAGCGGCCGGTACGTTTCTCTCAGTGTAAGCTTTTTTCCAAAGTCAGTTTGTGGCTTAACCGTAAGTCGAATTTAAAAACTAATAGTATTGTGCCAGTAGCTAATTAGATTTTCAACAAAATTGAAGTGTTCCATAGCTTTTTTGTAGATAAAGGTTCAAAGAATTCATATATGCCAGTAAAAAAAATGATTGAAGTAAAATTAACAAAGTTATTAGCTCAAGACACAAGCATGTTCAGTAAAGAAAGGAAAAAGTTCAACTTTAGGCCTACATAAAAAGTAGTAAAAAAATTTTTAATTTTTTTCATAAGTGTAAAAAAGTTTCGTAATTTAGTTCTAAATAGAACTGTATAAAAATATTTATCAATTTCAAATTTCTTATTTTGAAAACACCAGTTTTTATGTTCCTACTACAAGACTGCTAACAAAACTAGGACTGTTTTGAATAGTAATTTAGGAATATATCCTTTGCCCAAAAATGACATATTATTATAATAAAGTGTAGAGGATAAATCAAAGAATTGAACTGTATACTTGTAAATTATTATTTTATAAAAGTATTTGACTTAGCTTTACTTGAATTACAAAATGAGATAAAACAAATGAAACATCGCAGCAATAAAGGACATACAAAAAATGACCGTTGGACAACGTGGGAAGTGTTGGTACATGGGTTGAGATCACTATCAAGACGCTTTAACATCGTTTGTTTTCATTATTTCTAATATTGGAATATGATATGGCACTGTAATTACATTGTTAAGTTTTAGTTATTTAAGTATGTAAATATTTAATTCTATGTTTTCCCTCAATAACGCGATATATATAATACCTTACGTATTATTAACCAAATAAAACACAAGCCCCTAAAAGAAAATCTTTAGCAGTTAAAGCTCAAGAAAAAAAAACCGAGAACTAGAAACCCCGGAATTGCGGAAATTTCAAAATATTGTTTCACTGGTTAAACCTTCTGCTTACTTCCTTACTGGCACACTATTTTTTTAACCTAAGCTCAAAACCACATTTGTTATTTCAAGAAGCGAGGTCTACTGTTCACAGAACTACTAGTAAATAGTAAGTGTAAAATGCTTATTGTTATGAGCAAATTAAGTTCACTTTTAATATTAAAGAAACATACCAGTCAGTGAGTTCACAACAGTATTTCAAATAACAAATTTTGAACAATAAATTGTAATTATTCTTGATCTTCTAGCTACTGCCTGTTCACCATTAAATGCGCTGATGTCCCAATGTCTCTCGTCCACTATATTTGTGAGTACTTTTTGCAATTGAGAATAGTGACTTACACCAAGCATTGAATTGTTGAGGTAGAAACTGATTGATTACTATAATTCTTGCTTCAAATAACTTTTTGACTAAGATCACACTTAGTAATACTACAAATTAAAAAGTGCTCTTGAATGGAATAGAAACTATGGGATGAGCACTTTTCTGCTAAAGCGACAAAAGTCTTTATTGTGAAGACCACTAGTAGCTGAGTATATCTGTATTGTATTGATACCAAAACTCCTCTTTTTTTACATAAGATCTAACGCCAACAACAGATCTTCTTCATTTATACATGATTGTTTGCCTCCTGAACTGTAATTAATAAACTAGATTACATACCTTACGTACCGTCAACAGTTCTGTCCTTTAATTAGTGACGACCGGTTTCGGAAGCTTACTCTATGCTTCCATTGTCAAGTCATAAGACACATGAAACACAAATAACAAAAAGCACACCTAACATTAAACACATGTCCAACACATGTCCAACATTAATAAATAAAAAACAAAAAACACACTACACACTTCGAGCATGCTGGCCAGCCGGTCGTTCGGAACTAACCTCCACATGATTGCTACCTCTACCCCACCCCCACTTGTTTGCTGCTTATCTTATTCCCCGGGCTCGTTGTAGATCTTCTTCACTCGAACAAATCTTTCATTCTGAAAAATTTCATGTTCTAGTCTCCAGGCATGACATCTCAGAGTACAGTACTTGCAACAGCAATAGAAATGTTAAGTATTACCGCCTCCTTGGGCCTACCAGAGACAAGTGAATCAACATGTCCATGATAAAGACCTTTCCAGCTTTGTCTTTCACTGGATTGTGGATATCATGTTTTAAAATTAAGATCAGTTTGTATTTCTACACAAATCCTGTAGAATCCATCAAGGTTTTTAAACATTCTTCTCAAAGACATCAGCACCTTAACAAGGTCCTTCTGCGCCCTTTTCGAGTTTGACAAATCTGCGCCGAAGTTAATCCGTCTAAAATTGCGGAGCATGTCATAGCTAACAATCATGCTATTATTTGGGATGAGGGGTTCCAACTACTAAAAAGGTCTAACTGGAGAAAGAGAGTTTTCAAAGAGACTGCTATAATGTCCGTGAAGGAAAACTGTATTTCCCAGCCAAGTTCTATCTAAGTAAGTACTATCTATTTCCCTTAAATTAAAAATGAAGTACAGAGACTTTTTGACAGGCCTAATGTAAGAATTAATAATACCAATGTAGTGGGGGTTGAACCTTTGAACGACCTACGATTGATCCCTACTCAGTCAATCTGTACTAGGCGTTCAGAAAGGTTGCGACAGAAAACGTCCGCTAAGATCTAGGACTTACATCACCTGAGGACGCGAAGTGTTATTTGTTCTTCGCGAAACGTCGTGTTTTTGTATATCATACTGTATTTGTTCAAAGGATTGTGAGTGTGTGGTATGACGTGAAGCCTTGCTTCAAATAATTTTATATTTGATGACAACGTGTCCTGTATCAGCAGTTCTATACAATTGAAACAGCAATAAGGTGGGTGTAGTCCATTAAGAGTATAGTAATTTATCTACCACCCATCCACAAATGTCTTTAAAAAAAATCAAACAAATGTACCTATTGATTATATCAAAAACTACCAAAAATAATACATAACCTCAATCGATGCTGTTACATTGTTTTGAAGTGATCTCATATTCTATTTACAGGAAAGCTAAGTTTGTCAAATCTGTTTTCACTCATATTTAACCGCAAATCGTTTTTGATGATCTTCAGCTTGCTGAAACTACGTTAGCAAATCGCAACACTGACTGGCATTGTAAAAAATAACCTTAATGCTATTTCGATATTTGGATAGGCAGTCAGTGCTTAATCCAAACTTTGAAATCACTTGAAAAAATTCTAAAAGGATGCATTGTCAATGTCCTTCACGAACTCTTTAGCGTGAAACTTGAAAGCAGCTAGGCTACTTCGTTTATGAGCTCAACGTCTCTACTGTAAATGACACCAAAATCAGCTGCAGATTTTTTAACAAAATATTTTCAAAAAGTTCCAAGTAGTTTACTGCCGTCAACTTGAAGGGGAGGGAGGGATGGAGGGTAAAGGTTTGTCACTAGCTCGACAAATTGCCCATCAGTAGGGCAAGGTACACTGCAGTTACAAGCTAGATTTTTACGTTTGTAGACAATCGCCATAATATTACAGATAGTTTACTGTGGTAATTTTTAATAACCTGAAAGATTTCTTCCATTACCGTGGAAATTTTATTACTTGATAAATTGCACCAGTCTAAAAAGGGGGGGATTTTTCATGGTTTATTTTGTGCTCTCTTTGTACTTGCACCCTTGACGAGGGCTCATCTCGCCACCACATAGCTACGGCCCTGCATATTACTGTATGCTAGAGACTGCAGGACTTGCTGAAGAAGTCTATCATGGTTTTAATCTGTACTGACCATTTTTGGACGGCCTACACACTCTTTATGCCGAGTCAAAACACTACCGTTCGACGGAACTTGTCAACAAAACGTATCATTACTGCATTACTTGGCAGTTTTTGTGAAACCGTTCTTGAAACTCCACAGCAGTTTGCATCAAACTAGAACCACCTGAACAACCTGTTCCATATGAGCGAAAATAATACTCTACGATAGAACATTTCTCTGGAGTGGTAAGACCCATTAGAGAGATATTTAAACTCAAACGAGAAAGTAATAATAATCACGTGGTCTGGCAACAAAAAGAAATGCAATGAACTGTTCAAAAACCAAAGAGAACAATTTTAATTTCAGTTCTGTTTATTTTGGAGCATACCACATAGGTCATAAATATAAAGTCACCACTTGGGAGCTAGAATATTCTAGCAGCCTAAACAGCTGTCCAAAACTCCATACATTTAAAGCTGGAGTGGACTGTTTGGAAAGTATATTGTAAATCTAACATTGACATTCTTAGTAAAAACTATGATTTAATGATGTCCAGTAAATTGAATGTACATTTACACTACTTGTAAACTGCCAACAATAAAAATGGGAAATAATATGGCTTTTCACATGAATCAAACATATAAAGCTACTAAAATTATTTTTCAGACTTGTAACGTCTCTCTAAAGATGATGTCATTTCACATTTTAATATTTAGTATTATGAAACACTTGTCTGTAGGTATGTGTTGTAATTACCAACAAAGATTATAAAGGCAGATCAGAAGGCTGCACCCATTTTTTGTGTTCTACAAACCAACATGAAAACATTGAGTGCTTGTTTTCTGTGAAAGATATGCAGCTGACACACAGTTGATAAAAACTATAGTATCATAAATATTAGCAAACTAACACTTGAAATGTATTTTAGTATGATAATCTTACTGGATATTATATTGTGACTTCAAAAACAACTGCTAAGAATTATACATTTCTTCAACACTGTCATTATTAAATGTATTGTATCTGCTTAGTGGTTCAATAATTACCAAACTAATTTTATGCAAATCACTTCTTAAAATAGAGAAATTTCCTCAACTAGTACTATTGCTTGAAGACTAGAACCAATTAGGATAGTTTACATATTGAAGATATTGTAGGAAATTATATTTTTAGGAATGGGGTTTGTGATAATTGATTATTTTTATTGAGATATTAATGATCTACTGGTATCCTGTTGGTAAACAAGATTTTCATAAGAATATACACAGCACTCAGTATGTGAAATAAAAATGTTTCACTAGTTACAAACAAGTCTGTAATCAAACATAGGTATTAATATTATTGAATACGATGTTAATTTACTAATAAAGAAGTTGCCACAAAGGTACTTTTCTCAATAAAATAATCAACAATCTCGCATGTCTCAGTGGGAAGGTTAACTGGTACATTGACAGTCAAATTAATTTATTGACACAATGTTTTAAGAAGGTGTTACTTGTGAGGTCCCACCAATGAAAGGAATATAGAATTATTTTATACTGTGGCACTGCTGACGTTAACTCGTTAAAATTGCCCTGTCTTATGTGATAAGTTGGAGACACAATTGAATAAAATAATAGAATAAGTTAGTCTGGCATGGGCGCCCATAGCCTCCCCCCCCCACCCCCAGCTCCCAGGGAAAGGAAAGTATGTATATTAATAATTAATTATCGTCAGATATTTTTCTTTTAAGAGAATCATTTAAAAGTCAGTATTATGTAGAAGTGGTTTACTAGAATATTTTTTAAAAGTTATGTACCATTTCATTTTACATAGCCTATACTTAATTTATTTTTTAGAAGAGATCAAGCATGAGCTGCTGGGGCATTACTTGGTGTGGCCTCTAGGTGCGGTGTAGCTTTGTGTATTCATTGACGGCGGCGTAAAGGTACAGACTAAGTGCTGTAAGGGTTAATATTTCACCTAAATATATTTATATTTTCTTTTCTGTAAAAGAAGTATGAACTCTACTAATTTGAGACTTTAGTAGTAAACCAGAAATATTTTCAGCATTTAACATATAAGAAAGTACTCGGCATCATCTATTATCTTATTTTAAAGTTCTTTTATAGATAAATATTTAGTGATGAACAACTTTTGTTCAGTTTCAGTCCTTTAAACCTTTGGCAGATCTAATAGAAAGTGACATTAACCCTAATCATACCCCAATTTTTTTCACTTTGGAACAAAAGAGAATATATTTGCTTAAAACCACAACAAAACATAACAAAATTTAAATGTATTATTAGTTAATGTTTTATAACTTTTTTAATACAAAGGGGCACCTCGCATGGAGAACACACATAGCAGCAACATGTGTTTCCTTCCACGTTCGTAACAACTATAAACAATGAAAACAAAAAAGTTTGAAAACATTGACTGGCTAACTTTATGAAGCTAAATGTGACACCTTGTTATTGGTTCCCTAGTTCCTACTATGATTCACCACTTCTTCTCCCCTTAGCTGATATATTATAATGTAGAATAGTTCATTGTTATTACATTTACTACTAAAAGCTTAGTTAAACTTTTTTAATGTTTACTAAATAATAACATTAAAATAAATTTTTTTAAAGTTATTTATTTAAATAATTTTACTGGATTGACAAAGGGGAACATGTTTTGTAAAAAAATGAATAAAAACAGTAAAGTCAATAAGTTCAAGTGGAATTAAATAAAAATTTATTTAGTCCAAAACTTGAACCCTAGATAATGATTTTTAAGAGATATCAAACAATTATAAAATCCATACTCAAAAACAACAATTTCAGTGGTCAGCCTGATATTAGAAATCAGATATACACTGTTAAAGTATAAGAAATATGCGTGTTCCTTTACTAGGGTTTGACTGTGGCCAACCCAGGATACTTAGGGTATGGGGCAAGCTACCAGAAGGTATAAATCGGGTGAATTTTTGAAAATTTCAAGAGCAAATGGCACTTTTATCCTACCTAAATTTAGGACAGTTTCAAGTTTGAGAAAATCTGTATTTTGTTATTAAAAAAAGTACTGTAAAAATGTTCTAGTCACAAATATAGAAATTACGATCGAAACACATCAGAATTAATTACAATAATTTTATTATTATTTATTTTTTTTATTTTTTATTTTTTTCCCTTCTTACACACTTCCTCAGCAAGGGATATTTAATTAAACTACAAGTGAAAAAACATAGACCAAGACCGGGAGTTGCTCCCGGGTTCAACTCCCGGTCTTGGTCTATGTTTTTTCACTTGTAATTTAATTAAATAATTGTATTTTATAACACCTTTTACTGTAAGTTAAAACGATGAAATACATAATAAAGGATAACAATCTATCAGGAATTCAACGATAATCAAACTTAATCAGTGTATGTGTGTTATAACAATGTTAATCTTAGTATCGACATCAAGCTGTCTACTGTATGTAGACAGTAGTAGATCAAAGAACATCCCTACTGATTCTAATTATGTAATAATGACCAAAAAGGTATTTCAACTTATACAAAACTTCTAAATATATCAAATTTTAATATCAGGGTTTTATTAAGTTAGGAGCTTTAAAAATACCAGAACCTACCTTTATCCCTTCTTTCAGAAATTTTTCTTCTATAAATTATAGTTCTCATATAATTTGAGATGAAAAAAACATCATAACTACAATTCTGTCAGAAAATTTCTTTGTTATTATTTTTAAATCAGAAAATGAAACGAAAAAAGAACCGAGTAATATTGTTTCATTTAAGAAGAGATTAATATTTCCTTAGTTGCACAATATTTTTACAAAAGGCAATAATATTATTCTGTTTACATTTACTAATTAAAGTCAATAAAGAGTAATATATTGCTATTATTTAGTAAGCTGTGTCAGTTGAAATATTAAAATTATTTATTTGCATGAAATTTTGATTAAGGAAAGACCTTTAATGTGACTGAAATCCATTACCTATACCCAGTCGAGACATAATATCAAACTGAGGAGAAATCTGAATGAAACATTGCGGTTTAACTCGTATTTGAAAGAACGCAATTATTTTTAAAGGGGTTGCGTTTTATTTAGCATGGAAGAAATTAGTGAATTGTCAGTTTTGAGATCATTTATCTCCTAACTTTCAACAACTCTCCTGTCTTCAATATGATTCCCTCAGGAATTTGAGACACTTATGTTGATGACTTTTCAGTTCTAAAATATTTGAATGAAGTATCATGGGATGTATCTTATACTTTATATTGATTTTGAATTGTTTTAATATATTTTGTATATTGTTGTTTAATGAATCGTTCTTAAACAATCTTTTAGGAAGTATAAATTAATTATTCTCCAGGGTTATGCTTCTTTATGGATCCAAAAGAAGAGAAAGCTAATCGTTTTGGGTAACAAACATTTTTTCTAGTCTCTATATAGGATTTACATATTTTAGTTTGATGGATTTGAAATGAAAATAAACTTACTGTTCTAAGTACTTTTGAAAAAACCCTTTAAATTAGTTCAGAGCTTGATTTGGACCCCCAGAGATAAAACGTGATGGCACCTTTTATGGTAAGTACAAAAGTAAAAAGAAATAATAACGTCCAGAATATATAATAATTTTAAGTAAACTATAAAAAGACACAAAACAACAAAACTTAAAGAAAATATGCACATAGAACAGATCAAAGTCACATAATAATAAATACTTTATGGAAATTTAGTCAGACAAATCCAATTAACTAAACAAAGATCAACGTTTTTAATTTCACATGAGCAAAAAGTTTCACTTGTCTAAGACAGCAACCTTTTCATAATTGATAGTCAATTTTTCTAGATCACTTATTTTTGTCATTTTCAACACTCGTGGTATTTTGGATCCTAAAACTCAAATTCCAGCAAGAATATGAATGTTTATAATTTGCTACGGAATTTCATCTATATTTTTTCATAAAAATAAGTTGTTGATACTATCTATGCATACTTAATATAAAATTAATCTTTTTGGGAATGTCATAGGCCTTTTTGCTCCAATCGGTATCCACCCCTCCGCCTCCCACATTGCAGGGTACGTACAGATCCTGCCCTATTTGTACCTAAGTTCAAAAGATTTTAAGAAACTTAAGTACAAGCGACTACTATCAAATTAATTCCTTATGTTTTAGAAAACAGGTTGTTTTACAGTATTCAAATAATTGAATTCATTATAAAAGTATTTCTGTCTTAAATTTATTAGCATTACTTGTTTGTTAGATAACTGAATTCCAATAACATTTGTATTTATAACCATTTTGATTGTGTAATTAATTTATAACTTCTAAGTCTGATAAATTTTTCAAGGAAATGGTCCAAAAGTTCTAGATTATATGGAACTAGTTCTAGGTTTATTTTTTAATAATAATAGACAACATTTTTCTGCGTTTAAAAAAATGGAATAAATACATATACATTCCAGGGTTTAGCTGCATGTAAATATTTTTTCAAAATTTTTTTTATCAAAATAGATGTAAGGCTTAATCTAATAATTATCTAATATACCAGTACAAACAAAATTTCAAGTCAATCTTTTAATCCAAATTAAATTAAGATTTTTAGAATCGAAAAAATAAAATGTATTATTTTACAATCACTAGAAAAAACTGCTTAAAATTATACACTCCTATTACATTTAGAAATCTGTTAAAAATTTGTTGATATTTTTTAAGGAAATGCCTTATACAATTACATGTACTAGCCTTAGGTTCTAAGCTCTTTAATTTTTACTTTGTCTTGTAAGAGACGGTTTTAAAATTAACTTTCAGAAGATTGCTTGCAATAATATCCATACTTTTTGGTTAGGTATTATAAAATATCACAATATTTAAAAAACTAGAAGAATTAATTTACATTATCATTCCATTGAGTGCTGCACTCTAGTAGTGATTGAATGAACCTTAATGGCAACTTTATAAGACAAGTACAGTGTAAAGTTGATAAAATATAATGAAAATGTTTCAAATACATACCATTGAGGACTGGCCCTAAGGCTATATAGTCAAAGATAATACATACTTGACCTTAGCTAATCCATTTGTAAAACTAACATTAGGTATCAAGCTGTAAGATAAAAAGGTAAGTTTGTACTGTACTATGTTACCATCATAGATGAATAATTAATTTATGTTTCTATTCATCTGGACTGTTATAGGAAAGTTGACTTGTCTGTAATTAATTCATATATAAACAGGATTTGCTTTAAGTTCAACAATATTATTGAAATTAGTTTTTATAATTAATTATATTACATTTTCATAATAATCTTCATTTTTTCATTTCATCAAAATAATACCAGTAACATCTGGTTTTTTTATGATAAATAATTCCTATTTTTATTATTACAAATTTAACTTGTGTCATGATGGAATAAAACTTGAACATAAATTCCCACAGCTAATGTGGTTCCCTGCTTAAACACAAAGTCATCATTTTCAGTTATGCCCAATTTACAATGGTCAAGCTATAGTACCTATATTATGTTTATAAACTTATTCTATCAAGTATAGAATATTATCTCTTAAGTCAAGCTCAATATTTATTTATACTAGCCTATATTATAACTTTACTATTTTAATGCTAAGTCAACTTTTTAGTATAAAAAACTTACATGTGTGCCACTTCAGTAACTGATGTTTGCACTCATTTTTTGGGGTTAATCCTCCTAGACAAATCTAATGGCACTTTAAAATTAAAAACAAATTTTATTTTTCTGGAAATATGTTGATAGTCAAATTTCTGTTAGTATTTTGTATAATATAAAATTCATGAAAAATTTTACCTACTAGGTACAAAAAATCTTACAATAATGAACAAATAATTTTTGAGTGTGTATATATATACACTCTAATGAATTTGATCAACTTTCATTTTTAAATGCATAAAGTATATAAGAAATTCCTTGATGCAGGTTTCACTTTTGGGGACATTATTCAGGGCAATAATTGGCTTTAATAAAGCAAAATGTATACATTTAAAATACACAGCTCAGCTGATGGAAGTAGTTGAAAATTCAGCTGTTTTCTTTAACAACATTTTATTCGTAACTCCACTGAAGGAACATGAGGTATGTCTCATTTCCATTCTAGATGCATCAACACAATCTGTTTTTGTTATGACTTTGGAAGTTATAACAGGGGCTTCATATTAATTTGGTAATAAAGGTGATAAAAAAATAAACAACCGAATTAGTCGAGAAGGCCATAATTAATTTGATAATTGCCTGTAATAACTATTTGCAGAAGAGAAGCTTTATTTAAAAATATGCACCAAGCATAGAAGATTTTGATGACATGTTCTGTGTACCAATCTAGTCCGATACAAATTTATAAATACTGTACTAAATAAATATATATTTCTTAAAAGTAAGTCTTGTTTATAACCAAACAGTAGGCTACTATAGAATGGGTCTATTTGGTGACAGTACAAACTCAGTAATTTAAACTCCTCAGTAATTTACTGTATTTTGCAAGGCATCTTATTTGTTTGGTCTCTGTGGAAATAAAAATCCAGCTATATAAAATATAGAGCGGAAATAAAAATCCAGCTATATAAACTATAGAGGCAAGTATAGAGGAAAACTTGAGATTTTTCTACAACTACCATAATTTTATTATTTAGTGAGTAATGCCACATTAAATAAATACGACTACTTAATAAACACAAATTGTATCACTAAAATGTAGTACTTTAGATTAATTAATACATCAGTTTGTTTCAAATTTAATTCAATATATTTGTAAACAGAAAACCAAAGAAATAACTTTATGAAAAGGTATTTAAATGCATTACTTGTTATTTCTGTCGTGGTGTTTGATGGTGGCTCTATTAATTTTGATGAAATTTTGTCTTTTTGGGTAAGAAAAACTTATTAGAATGAATCTCATAGAAAAAATTGTTTTTTTTTACAGAAATGTAGGTAGTTGTTAAGTTACAAATGGGTGTTTCCAGAGATAACCACAGGAAATCACATTTTTTATTTAAAAATAATAAAGAGTGAGTTTGGTCAGCCCAGTATTATTAAATTAAAAATAGAATTAATATTTTTTTGTATAAGGAAAAATAATACTATTTATTTTTGCTGACAAGTTTAATACTTTATCGCAAATAAAACGGGGTTTTATATCTTTATGACATCAATTTGTTTTTTATAAAACTGAACACTAGTGTTGTAGGATGAACATACTTAAATGCTGACAGAATATTTTAAGAACTGTCATAGCCAAGGCCATGAGTTAGTTTAGCTATGTATTCAGGTAGTGAAGAAAAACAGTCAAGACAAGGTATTAACAAAGTTAAGGTAGTGCTAATAGAAATTTTTGTGAAAATTATATTTTGAAAACTTGGTTTGCGGATTAAGAGAGTTTTACAACAGATATTTGCAAACGCTTAAGTTTAATCTCATAATGTAAATTTTTGTAATTAAGTAAATTACTAGTACAACTCATTTAAATACTCATTTATAAATAAATGTAAACAATTATTTATCTAGGAGCATACATCAGTGAGCTAGACCAAACCTGCAAGCATTCCAGCTGTTTAAGCTGCCCTTGTAACTTTGTGTTACATAACTATATGTATTTAAAAGCACATCAACATGTATTTAAAGCCATAGTAAACATTTCAGATCCATATCTTAATAGGACTTAGAAATTTGTAAAAACTAAAAATTCTAAATTTGTAGTTTTAAAATTCTATAGCAATTGCAAATAGTTAAAAGCGTAATATTTGTTACATAAGTGACTAGCTTGAAAGAAACAGGAAAAATCTAAAATTTCAGAAATTCCAAACCTTTTTTGTTATAAGTGATTTTGTACTATCAGGAATAAATAGTGCAGAATAGAAGAAAGAAATTATTTTTCTGAAGCGTTGATTGAAATGAGTTATTTATTAAAAACAACATGCTCAATTGAGATGAAACCTTTACTGTTGTGTTAAGCATAGTTGTCTGAGTGACAATACATTATCTTTAGTATTTCCCAAGAACCTTTTTGAATTAACATTTGGCCCCATCTATTCTTCAGTTTTAGCTTTTAACTTCTAATCATTCATTTAAACTTAAGAACATAAAATTCTACTCTTTAACATTTAAAATGAAGCTGGTATTCTATTTTCCACTGGTTTAGTTATGTAGTCTAAAATATTTCTTAAAACATTTTGTTAAAATGTTTTAAACTATTGAAACAACACTGTGTACGACCATCTCATTAGATTTTTAATATCTAGGATAACTACAACACCATTTAAAATGCATCTACTATGCTGATGTTTTAATATCATCTAAATTACTCTGACAATACAAATTTTAAAGCCAAGATGTTGGATGCACAAAGTAGAACTAAGCCAGTTAATAAAGTTGTAGGTGATACAGAACCAGTGCTTAGTTTCTAAAATTTTAAGTGCTGGAACGCATACCCACACATTTAAACCAAACATGATTTTTAAACATAAGCCCCCCTAAAACTTCCGATTTTTTTTAAACTTGTAATAAAAGTTAAAATGAGGAATCATGTTTTGCCAAATATAATAAAACGATGACATTTTTAAAACTTGTTATTTATGTAAGGTACTCACAAATGAAGACAAATCGTATCAAATTTAGTTCAACAATTCACTTAAAAAAAAACGTTCTTGAATCAGACTTGAATTAGGAAAACACTTCCAAAGTACAATGTTGTCTTCATCAAAAACTTTCTCACTTCGTCTTTTCGACTGGGAGTCAATTGCAGAGTGTCGCCCCTTCGCCAGCCAAGACTTTACATTGCGCTCAGGCTTATATCTGGCCACAGGAAGCCTGATGCGCAGTAAGTCACAAACAGTTGTTATGTACAGTCATAATCAAGTTCATTGAAGAAAAGCCACGTTCACAAACAGCACTGGACACTGCATGGTATTTATTACTGATAGCAGTTTTTAGATCATTGGTGGCTGTTCAAGAATCGTTGGTGTTTCTCCATATGGTATTGGTTTCAGGATCTGCTTGTACTCCCTGAAGTCTTTTATTATTTCCAACTCTGTGCTTGTGTGAAAGAGAGGGGTGGAGATAGAGTGAGAGCCAATCACATCACACTAGATGTATCATTGAGTTCACCTGTTGTCGGTGCTGCGCAGCACCAAATTATAGTACCCAATTTTCCCTGAGAGGTGCCGGAACGCCGTTCCGGCCGAAATTAAGCACTGTACAGAACTATTTCAGTACTACATGTGGTAGTTATAGGTTGTAAACTGCTCTTTTATTTTCCTGTAGTAGTATAATGTAATGTAAACAATCTTAAATAAACATTGTAGCAACTGGTATTGGTTGCCATGCGCAGAGCAGCAGCAATATTGAAACAACCTATAAAGACTATTACTATTAATATTTTACTTACTCTTGTAAATGTGTTTAGTGTTAAAATAAAATTATTAATAAACCCGAACATAACAAATGGCTACTTGTTTTTTACAATAATTCTGTGTCATTTTTACATCTATATTGATGAAAATAAATTACAAAATTACTTTGAAATTAAATTAGATTTAGTAAAAAAAAAGTAAGGCAGGTGTCCAAAGTGGGCACCATTTGCTTCATAAAGAGGCAGTCGTCTTTAATTTATGTTATGTCCACATTTCTTAATGTGTTGACGTTTTATCTTTGCTACAATTTGAAAAAAAAATGTTCAGTTCTTCAACGGGTGCTAGTTTTGTACAATTTGTATCCTTAAACACTTCATTGGGGTTAGGGCTGGACGGATACCTTGGGGGTTTAGATATAAGTCATTGCCTACCTATCACACGATTACCACAGATTTCTGATTTTGATTTTAATATCAGTGCTGATACAGATCTTATGAATAATGGTATCCTCTTATTGTTACAGTTTTTGAAAAGAACTGTTAAAAAAAAAACAGAAAAAAAGAAAAAGAACAGTTAAAATTTGAAGAGAACTCCATCAAATCAGTAACTTTAAAATAATTGAGTCCCTCTTATGCTACTTTAAAATGAGGATTTGTACTGACAATATCCAGTAATTATGTGAACTGAAAGATTAATATCAATGAACAAAACCATTATTTGACAAAATGTTGTCAATGCTTCATTTACTACAATTTGAGCTAATGCTAGTAAGGTAAATTCAAGTTTATCTGTTTTTTCATTCAATATTAATGTTATTTTATAAGGATACACCATAATGTTGTCTGACAAATATCAAGATTTTGTGAAATTTTCTTTACACTAAAATTAACCGAATTCACTGTTATTTGACTAAAAATGTTTTTCATTCAAGACTATTCATTCAGTTTATTCAGCAGTTTCTTTCACTCTGGAGTTGGAAGTAGAAATGCAGTTTTTTCGTCATTTCATTCGTTTAAAATTTGGCAGTAAAAATTTTGTTTTTTATCTTGAATTTTATTCTTTAATCATTTCATTAGTTAATTTTAGATTTGGCAGTAAATTTTTTTTTTTCTCGTCTTGAATTTTATTTTTTTGGATCGTTTCATTTACTCTAATGTTAGTTTTAAAAAGTCTTCTTTATTTCTTATTATAGTTGATTGTTCAATTGTTTTGCTAACATAATTGTTTGACATATTAGTTTTTATTGTTTTACTTCCTCTCTGATTTTTCCTTCTTTTGCATCTCTCAGGGGATCAATTATTAATAATCCTATGCTGTGTTTTCATCAAGTTTGTTATGACTTGAAGAGGCAGTCCTTTCCTTATTCTAAATAGTAAATATTTAATTCACACTGTAAAAAGTAAAAAGTACAACTAAATAGCATTTTCTACTTCCAGGTACTAATATTTTTTTGATCGTCAGTTCATGGTAATTTACATTCAAATTGGAGGTAATATTTGGAAAACATACGTTGAGATAAAGTAAAAATTTACTTTACAATATTAATATTGTATATATTATTTTTGCTATAACTTTAAAACATTAAAAAAACTAAATAATTTTTCCAAATATTGTTGAATTATTATAGCCTTTTAAATTAATAAAATTTAAGTAGCAAATTAAGCCTAATTTCATGGGAGACTCCTACCTACTATGTATGATATCACCCTTTCTTCTTTCACACACAGTTGTTGTATAGGTTTAACGCCTTATGCATAATATAATAATAAAGCAAAAATAAGGTAGTCTCTTAAAACAAAATTACTAGGAATAAGTTATGATGATGTTTTTTAATAAATGTTTAGGATTAATGATGATCTCAAAGCTAAGTGATAAATAATATTCAATGTTTAAATCACATTAAGTTTACTATATAACTGAAGTTATAACAACGGTTAAGAAGAAAAAATAAATGTTACTAATCAAAAACCTAATCTTAAAATTAGAAACAAAATATTTCAAAGTATGAAATCAGCCATTAATGGAAATGCTACTGAGAGTAAATGCCAGTTTAACCCTTTGCACTCGGATGGCCAGTACGGATGCTCATACGATATTCTCAGTCAGCTCTGAATATTTACCGAATCAGCTCTGCCGCCAACTTGAGTGTGTGGCGGTGTCAACAGCTCTGAATATTTTTTACTACAATCTGAAATGTTGTTAGTGGGTATTTATTTCTTGTTTAACAAAATCATGCCATATAAAAAAGTAGATATATTATGTTGTTATTGGTGAGTTTTTGGTTTAGCTGTAAGTACATAGTTGTAATAATATATTTTAATGAATAAAATATACCATTGTATACAACCTATCTAACAACAATTTTGATAATTTAAAATAAAACAAAATCAAGTTCTTGTTAACAAAAAACACTTATATAAGCAATAATAAACTAATTCACTTTTGCTCTATTAAATTACTTCAAAATTTAAAATCACTAGCTTAGACCATTGCAACATAACACTAAATTGCTGGTAAGGTTATAATGTAACGAATATTGCTATGTTTTGCTACAACACAGACCAGAAAAAAAAGCGGGAATTAATTAGTTTAAGATTTGGACTCTAGATTTTAGCACAATCCAGACAAAATAAAACTACTAAAAATAAATTAATGCAGACTATTTGTGTGGCCAGTCCTACTGGCCATCCGAGCGTTCAAGGGATTTTAACTTGTCCAGTACTGCTGGCCATCCCATCTGAGAATAACGTAATTTGCACCAACAATTCATACTTGACAAAGAAATGGCTGTGGCCTATCTGAGCCCAGAGGACTTATATTAAAAATCCTATCAGAGTGCAAAGGGTTAAGGGTGATAGAGTAAATAGCTGATTGTTGTACCAGCTCTGAAAATCAGCTTGGCTTTGTATTTTAAATTGACAAATAGGCTTACTCTTAAACACAACATTATTAATCTAAAAATGTGAAATGAATATTGTTTTAAAGTATGAAATCTGGAGTTAGTAGACACAGCTGAGCTATGTGGGCTACTTTTAATAAATAACCTTCTTTAATAGGAAGAAGGTGAATAATAAATGGTAAAGTAAATGAAGGTTTCATTTTTTTAGTTTCTATAATTATTCTATTTAATTTATCAAACACGTAAGATACAGGTACACAACTAATAAAATTTGGAATATTTGTGCAAAATTTAATCGTTATCGGTTTGATTGTTAACCTTTATGACTCTACATGACATAAGAAAATCACACATATATTGGCTTTTATTTATGTAGACTATCCAATCCAATAAGTCTAAGTTTGAGTAGCATATCATTACAAGTCCTGACTTTACAACCAACCAGCCGCCTTGGTTGTAAACTATCCTTTATATTGCAAAATACAACGTTTGTACGTGTTAAAACTAAAACATTTCACCAACTAAAATAATTTAATTCTACATTTTATGAATACATAAAAGAAATAATTGGCAAAGAAAGGAAAGAGATAAATGGCTTCTTTAATCTTGAACAGAAATTAAAGCTATTGGAATAAACATGATACCTAGTGTAAATAAGTATTTAAATATTAATTATTTTTTAAAAGCTTTTGTCCATGCTTAAGCCCAATTATAAACCCACTCGTGGGTAAGAAAGGGAGGGAGTTGTAGAACTTAACTAGCTCAAAATACTTCTTTTGTCTTTCTTTCCCCTGTGATTAGCAATTCAAGTTTCAGTCCTTGAATATTAATTACATTAAAAAAACAAAAACTTCCCTTTGATGAATTCTTTGTGGGAAAATCATCTCTTGATGATTGAATATCTTCGACCTCTTAACAAATTTGCAATACTTTTGTTTCAACAAAAAATATATATTTTCATTACTAACATAATGCATTTTTATATGTGAATAAATACGCAATATTAGCTACTTTATTTAAAAAGAGGAATATCTCAAAAGAGAAAATTGGTTTATTACAATACTTTTGATAGCTTCACTACTTGTATTTGAATGGCTTTAAAACTTAAATAAATAGAAAACTGAAACTTGAAAAAGCAATGTTTATTGGTCTAAATAAAATAGTTTTGATTTACAAAGTAAGTATAGATTTTTTTAAATGTAAACCACTAACAAGAGCATAATATTCTAAAACCCTTGTTTTCAGAAAAAAATGAGTATTGTAAAACAAAATGGTTACCGGTACCCCTCAATTTCTGAAAATATAAATAAAATAAAACCTGATTTTTAAACAAAGGAAATAATTTATATATGCTATTTTTAATAATTAATAGTGCATATTTTTTAATAATAAACAATTACCGTGGTATGTATTTATTTTATTTTTGCTGTAAGTGAACATCCTTATATACATTGTATTTACAAATATATTTATTATGAATCGTATTTCACTTTACTGACATTCTCTGTTCAAAGGGACCAGTAGCACTAACTTTAAATACTTAGATAATTAATAAATTCAGCAGTGCTTTGATATTAATTTCATTGAGTGATCTATGACTTATTTAAATTAACCAAATGTTGTTGTGAATGCAATCTTTATTGTTTTGTCAAGCTAATTAAGATCCATTGGAGAAGTCCTCAGCTGTTGACTAATTTAAAGCATTGCCACTGCTAACAAAATCTCTCAACCAGAATTGGTCTAGATATAAAGCCTAATTTTTAATTAGTGGATTTCTTTCATCATTCTGTTTCATTTCGTCTTAATTTATAAGTACAGGATTGTGTTGAAAATTAGGAATATCTAAAAATATAATATAACTCGCATATACTTTTAAATCCCAAGATTTTCTAAAACTATTCAAAACCTGTTTTTGGAGTAGTATAAATTGCCTTTCAGAAAAATTATTAATATAATTATACATAGTCTCCTTTGTATGTACAGCGTGTAGCACGAAGAGGTTGCTATTTTTGAATTAATATGCTGGACATATTGAACACTCTACAAACTGTAAACTCTACATTTATATTACATAGATATGTAAAATAGTTACCCTCAGTTTCATTTGCTTATGATCAATCAAATCAAAATGGCGGAATAACAAAATAAAAACAAAAATTAACAATAATCTTGTCGATAAAACCACTTATATTTACAAGAAGATTCAGATGGCAAACAGCTCTTACATATTAAAAAACCACATATCTTACACAAATAAAACTTGAAATCAAAGGGTATAACAGTTTGGGTTGCTGTTACCAAGGATGGTGTTTTATTGCATGACATATCTCATCAGGCAATAACTGGAGACAGATACGCATCAATAATAACTAATCACATAGTTCCTTATCTTTCTCAGCCTCTTCTAGCAGGATGGATCTCCTCCACTTTATGCTAATGTGGCCAAAACAGTTTTAGATCAACATCTTCATAATCGTTGGATAGGTCGTGGCAGCGACTTCATGGACTGGCCTCCAAAATCGCCAGACTTGTCTGTTTTTTTTTTTTTTTTAAAGAAAATTTGTATTCTCATACTATAGCAACAGACGATGAATTAATGAGGATGATTGAAGAAGAACTGCTGTTGATATCTCGGCAATATTTCAAAAACGCTTATGACTCATTTTTGTTTCGTTGCTATCAGTGCATAGCTATTGATGGACTTCAGTTCGGATAAAGGTTAATGAAACAAATTGTGTTCTTTAATTTTTTAATTTTAACTTTCTTTCATTTCAAATCACCAATTTGTAATGGTTATGCAAATAAAATTACTTTGACGAAAGCGTAAAATTATTTTGTAAATATAAGTGGTTTTATCGACAAGATTATTGTTAATTTTTATTATTATTTTGTTATCTCGCCATTTTGATTTGATTGATCATAAGCAAATGAAACTCGGGGGTAACTATTTTACATATCTATGTAATATAACTGTAGAGTTTCCAATTTGTAGAGTGTTCGATATGACCGGCATATTAATTAAAAAAACAACGTCTTCGGGGAACACGCTGTATGTAAAAAAAAAAATATTGGCCTGGAAAGAATGATGGACAGTTGACTTTTCTGCACTGAATATCAGGTCAGTAGGAAAGGGGGAAAATGCTGTTATTCTATTCGTTCAATCCTTCGTAAATGAAGTCTTCACTCACTTTATCTCCAGAATTCGGCACAAAGACATACAAAACATATTGTTCTTACTATACATATCATATAAATTCTGCCACCTAAATAGAGAACAATAGTAAACAGGTTAACTTCTTAGTTTATTTTCTGTTTGTATTATGTTTCTATTTTATTAACAAATTTATTTAGTTTTTTATATCTTTTAGAAAAGAAACAATCTTTTTAGTTGTACTTAGTTCTACATG
>JAGFPH010000048.1:362184-377472 GCA_018207615.1 Philaenus spumarius
TCATCTCAAGAGCTGAATGATAGATCCTTCCAGACTCAACTTATCATTATCATCTCAAGAGCTGAATGATAGATCCCTCCAGACTCAACTTACCATCATCATCTCAAGAGCTGAATGATAGATTCTTCCAGACTCAACTTTTTAGGACAAAACACTTCAAAACACATTGCAAATAAACAAGTCCTAATCTAATGAAAACAACTCCAATTCCAAAACTAAAGAAGGGGTAAATACTTTTTGGAGTAGGTAACTCAGGTTTTACTGTCATTGCAGAAGGTAGGGAAAAAGAAAATCTCTTTAGAAGATTGTTCTAGTTAGCTTAAAAAGAAATCCAAAACAAAGAAAAAGAACTATATTATGTATAAACCTACCTGTTCTAAAAGAACCAGACAAGCCAAATGATATCTGTGTTAAGTACCTCGAAAATGATTACCCGACTACATTAGAAGCATCGGGGGTACAATGCGTGTACTGCACAATGTATGGTGTCATGTGCAATTTGTGTGGTCGTGATGATAAATGAAAATCTCTACTACAAAATAAAGAAAATTAAATTTAAATTTGGCCTATTAGACTTTTTGCAAGAGTGTTATATATTTCTCTTTATAATTTTTCCTGTTTTGAGTTTTCATAACTAGTTTGAAACATTTTTGTATTTAAAAAAACTAAATATATTTTAAATTTCCATTTGAAATTTTATTTAATTTTGAAATAATGTTTGCAAATATGTTTGTTTTAAATTTATATAGGCCTAACTAAATGACTGATTTCATTAATAAGGTTAGCAATTGACATATAATATCCCATTAAATTTTTTCTATTTTATTTGTTCATAATCTACAACATTTTTAACAGGTATTACCAAATTTTGAAATGGATGGAATAGATTATATTTCAAGCAACTTAATTAATGTTTTATATTATTAAAAATAATTTTTCATTTTTGATTAATTGGATTTTGAAATAATGTTTCCAGACAAAATTGATTTTATGTATTTGCTTAATATAAACTGATAGTTGATTTCAGTAATAGTGATAGAAATTAACATACTACTAGTTATGGCAACAAAACTAAATTATCTTTTGAAATGTTTATTAAAACACATTTTGTCTGAATATTGGTTAATTGATTTCTTGTTTTTATACCAAGTGCATCTATCCCAATTACAAGGGGCATTACTCCTGGGCTCTCGGGAGTGATGGCCAAATGCAAGAATCAAGGTTCCCCCAAAATATATCTAATTATTAAATTTAGGATTACCAATAATGATGTATTTAAAGTATATGAAGTGCAGAGTACAAGTAACCGATTTACCACCCTCAATGATTTATTTAATAAATATTTTATTTTTTTAGTTAGGGGGACGCAACACTCCCGGAATTACCCTATTCGTAAATAGTTTGCGACCGGCTTTATCGTGTATTGGGTATCAAACAAAAAGGTCACTATTTTTGAATTAATATGCTGGACATATGAAACTCTCTAAAAACTTTACACTTTACAGTTATGTCACATAGTTATGTAAGGAAGTAATAATTTTATTTGTGTATAGCTGTACCAATCTTACAAAACGATTAATTGAGGGAACGGAAGCAATACTGGGCCACATAGATTGGTACTGTTCAAAACTTACCTTAAAATCTTTAATATCACCAAAAGTAGGAATATTTCAGCTTATCTCTTACAATGCACAGGATACCTAGAGGTTACCTCAATAAACTATAGAAATAGGTATAATTTTAGGTTTATTAACCAAGTTAAGTAAAAGTTTATATGCCCTTAATACAAAAAATTATTAATATGCCCTTAATACAAAAAGATTGAGATTTTTAAAAAGAAAACATATATATTTTATTAAATTTAATTTAAAAACCCTCCCCAAAAATAAAAATCAAAAACCCTCCCTTTTAATAATAATTACAGAAATTATACAAAAGATTTACAAGTTACAAGGTTTTAACATGAAATACCATGGATTTGTTTTAAGAATAAATATATATATGTCGTTGGCCAACTCTAAAAGGTAATTATAATTAATTGAATAAATAGACAAAATTAATTATGAGACGTCTCTCTATATATATAAAAAAAGGTGTGAGATTTCTAATATGCAGCCCTTAGGGCTAAGGTCCGAAATGTGCTAGCTTGCTCCTCCCAATTTATTAAATACTAACATATCCTAAATAGTACACATATACAAAAAATTACTTTCAAAATACAGCCTATTTAACACTTAACATAAAAGGAAAAGAACAACTGCAGATAGTTCTCATTTTAACTTAAGTTCTGTCTCTAATCAAATCACTGTAGAAATATTTTGTTTATATATTTAATGTTCAGTTGGAAAGTAGGCCTTTTCTAATTGTAGTTGTTGCAGGTTATCCCATTGCATTAAAACATTCCCTGCAGTTGGACCAGTATAACTGTATAACACAAATAACAATTTCCTTTTTAGAAAACTTGCAGTTATTTAAATAAGCATAAAATGATAGTTCTTTGAGTTGGCTGTTTTATTGAATTTTGTAGCACAGATAGCAAATTGCTACTTAGATTGTGATGGTTAATATAACATGTGTAATGTTGCATAACACTGTCTGTACATGTTAGGTAAGCCACATGGTAACATAAAAGAAATGTTAACGTTTAGTTACATATCAGCAATATTTTGCTTATAGCTTAAGTTTTCAATATCTGTTACACTGTAGAAATACTACACAGTTATAGTTAATTAATGCATGACACTTTAGGCTTGTTTGTGGAAATATGTTTAGGCTTTAACAATAACCAAAATGATAGCCTATCGGCTTTATAGTTTTTTGTAGGCTGTAAGAATTACATTTAAAATTTAGGCTGTAGTAAAAAAAGAAATACATAGGTTTCTCTAATAAATTGAACAAAATGAGTTAGGAAGTTGTACATGAACCAAAAGTGGAAATAACCTAATTAAGTTTTACAAGTAATATTCCATAATTATTAAGGTAAAGCCAAAAACATTCCTACCTGGCATTCGGAAAACAAAGGCTTAGAAGTAATTCATGCTGTTCAGCGACACACGTTAATCGCGATCAAATTATTTAAAGTTTTGTAACATCACTACCACTTGGCAGCGTCTAAAAGTTTTCGTTCGTAACGGTCTAATGGCCGACGCTTTAGAACAATCTCATGACCAAGCAAAAATTTTAACTGAATAGATAGAGAACAGCTGATGGGGTTGTCAGATTACATTTACCTCTGTTCCGTTGTGCACGATAAGAGGTAATACCGTACAGAGTCGACATCTGGCGGAGAAAAGGATAACTATTTGGGGACTGGATAGTTGGTAAGGACAAATGATAGAAGTTGTAAGTTGTTGATGGACGTTACATAGCCAATCAAAACAAATTTGCGGAAGCACAAAAAAAACATTAATCTTCTGGATAAAAAATGCAATGCAATTTAAATGTGCATTATCCTTTATTGAATCTCGATCAACTGTATATTTGTAAACACACAAAAATTTAACATTTGTATTCAATCACTTTGTGGGTGATATCTAAATTCAAAACTATGATTTTTCTAATTGAATGAAAAGTGAAATGTTAATTTTTGAGTTATTGGTTTGGAAAATGAATATGAAGCGATAAGGCATATTACAAAATGTATTACATTATTTATACATTTTTATATTATGATTGATATTAAGTTGGTTCGGTGACTGATCTCGATTACTTATGAGGTGTCTCAGAACCCTCTTTTCAGTTAATCCTAATGAACCAGTCCAAACACAACTATTTATTACAAATGATTAATTATTTTATTTTTAATTTATTTCAATGTTTCTTATGATATAATCCTCTGGATATGATTTCGTTTGCTATTTAATTTTAACCCTCGAGATCTGTCTTAACAACGAAATGAAATATTATTGCTACTTACATAATTTTTTGTTCCCACTCTCACACACTTTGCACTTTTATTTGATTTTTATAAACTCCCTTATTGACTTTTATTAATTTTATGTTACACTTCACTACTGCACTTTATTCCTTGGTTTTTATGGTTCCTGGATCCATTTGATGTATATAACTTGATTCAAACTTTGTTTAATGATTATATTTTACTTGGATGATTTATCTTTGGTTACTGATGATGAAGTTACTTTATTAAATACATTGATGTAAAATAAAAATGATGCATCTCGAAAGGTTTGGTCTAGGTGTTGATTGATTGAATTTTAGTTGGTGACAGACCTCGTGTTCTCTCCAAAATTTCCCCACCACACAGCTTCACGCATTTTAATTCTTTTTTTGATTGGTCTATTTGAATTTTATATTGTTCTGATTGGCTTTCCAGTTTTACAGATTTGGCAGTATCTATCGCGTGTCTGCACTCATTGATTCACACCGAATAACGCAAAGCAGTGTATTTGTGTCTTAAGTAATTTAAGCTGGTACATCCGTTGTAACTTCCTGTTGAAATAATTTTACTCACAAAGCTAGTCTGGCCTGTTTCTATAAATTCATTTATCATGAATTTATTTCAATTTTATTTTATAATATATTATTATAATTATTATGTGTTGCTGATGTTAAAGACATTGGGTATTGGTGTTTATTACCAATACTTACAATTCATGTGTATTAAATTTATATTCACTTTAATAAAATGCAATATACACTATAGTAAGTGAACCCTTGTATCTCGAGATCTTTATACGGGAGCGCGTTAGATCCGTTGGCAAGACGGTTTCAATACGCCAATAAGGCAAGACTGTCATACGTTCGAATCCTGTTTACGTTGTTTTTTCCTTGTAAACTACCAGCCTTCTTTAGTCATTTTGACATAAAGTACAAAGCTTAGGGAGTTTGACGTTACTCATGGTCTTCAGTCAAGCATGCACATATTATTGCTTACAACGCTTAAATAAAAAAATTTAAAAAAGCAGTCGCGGGACTGCCGACAGAAGTAAAAACTGTAATGAATATAAATCGTTGGTAAATTGGTTTAATATGAAATTTGATTATTTTAACACTATCAAGTAATCTATTTTAAAACAACTTACAAAATGAAGAAGCACAATGTCCATTCCAGAGGATTACCAAGTAAACTATTTTAACACAACTTACAAAATGAGGAAGTACAATGTCTTTTTCAGAAGTATTAACAAGTGAACTAATTTAACACAACTTACAAAATGAGGAAGCACAATGTCTATTTCAGAAGTATTACCAAGTAGCCTAAACTATTTTAACACAACTTATAAAGTGAGGAAACACAATGTCCATTTCATCGGTGCGTGTCGTAACTAAATAAACCTATATACTATTGAATTAACCCATTCATAATTTTCTTCTTGTTTTGTATGGGTGATCCAGCCTTAAACTACACGCTTCTAAAATACAATGGGTACGGTACGGTACGCGAGATTTCATTCGAATACCCATGCAAGAAGTGCCGAATGGGTCATAAGTAGTTTTCACTTCAGCAATATACAGTATGCAATCAAATCAACAGTACTGAAATTGTACTGGTTTGAAATGTTTTATATTTATACATACAAAGTAAAAGGAAGCTGAACACACAGCACGTGTTCTATTAAGTTAATACAACTCTCGTAGCGTTGTTGAGGTTGTTCGAACATGTTAGGGAAAATGCGTTGTCGCATGCGTCTAAAGCCCGGTTTACACGCTACAATAAATCGTAACATTTTATCGTTACAATAAATCGAAAGTGAATACTGTTTACAAGCAACGATTTCTTGTCCAATCTTCATAGACGAATATTTAACTTTTGATAATTCTTTCTTATAAACCGTACGCAATGCATTAATTTTTTTTAACAACAGTGTTTCTGTCTGCCAACGGATCAAACTCCTTGTATTTTTTAACCAGCGCTATGTACGCAAGGTCTTTTTTATTCCTGTCGGAGTATTCTTTGCCCTTAATGAGCCACAAGCCGGTAAAACTCCGATATAGTTAAATAAATTCAGACAAGACCTCTCGAGAAGTTTGAGCTGCTATCAATTGAATAAAAACAACACAAGGTAACAAAAACACGTAAAACGGAATCAACGAACTAGTGCGACAACCTTTCCGGTGAACGGCCCATGCAAACTGAGTCAAATCGTAGCGATAAATGGGTGCTACTGTTTACACGTTCCAATTTATCGTTACAATTCGCAAAAATTGATGCTGGAAAGCACCAACCATTTAATCCAATTCCAATAAATCACTACAATCTCAAGTTTACACGGTACGACAAATTGTAACGATTCGATTGTTACGATAAATTGTTACAATTTATCGTAGCGTGTAAACGGGGATTAACGTATCTAGCTGTTTCTTCGCGACGCTCTGCAGTGGTAGTCGGTGTCTTATTTCGAAAGGTGCTTTCCTTTTTTACACCCCACACATAAGCGTCAAATGGTAAAAGTTCGGGAGAGTGGGATGGAAAGATTGTTCTTTGGGAAATCAGGCGGTTGCAAAACTTTATTTTAAGTAAAGCAATAGTGGCTATAGCGACTCGACTGGTGGCGCCTTCTTGCTAGAACCACCGGGAACCAAAAGCCTGATTACTAGCATGGCAAAACCTCTTCAGATTTCTTGCAAAAGGATGTTCTCTCTGTAACGTACCTGGTTTAAGGCTCTGCTCTCTAAATTCAATACGGCGAAGTTGGTTACCAATTTCAATGTTAAATAATCTAAACATACGGTACCTTCACTATTAAGCATATTTTTGTGTTGTTCTTGTCAAAAAACGAAAGCTGTATTTTTTTCTTATGGGATTCAATATGGCGGACAAGCTAGCCTCCCCTTAACAGCATTCGCGGTATCATCTCCAACGAAATACAGACCCAGTATGTCTCTCCCTCATACCACAGCGCACCATACGCCTTCACTATGTTGTAGCGTCTCTACTACTGCTTCAAGACATTACAATCCAAGAAAACCTGTTGTTTGCTTGTTGATGAAACAGTTTAGGTGTACATGACTTTCATCGGAAAACCATACATTTTGTTGGAGTTGCATAGCTTATTGCTAACATTGAGACGCATTAAACTATTCTGTTCTTTCCCCATTTTGGCTCTTTTTACTAAAAGATTGAACAGTTTGTAAATAGCCTATATACGGGGATTCACCAAGGTTTTTAAACATTCTTCTCAAAAACGTTTTATTGATGTTAGTTTTCAAAGGTATTCGGAGACTGCAGGACTTGCTGATAAAGCCTACAATGGTTTTTATTCGTAGTGAAAACACTACATGTACGACAGAAATTGACGACACTTATCATTACGGCAATACTTGTCAGCTGTTTGTGAAATCGTTCATGAAACTCTACAGCAGTTCACATCAAACTAGGTCCACCGGAACAACCTGTTCCACACGAACAAAAATAATATTCTACAATATAACCTTTCTCTGGAGTGGTAAGAACTATTACAGTGTTAACTAACCTAAGAAACAACAAGGTAATTATAATCAACATGGCCTGGCAACAATTCACAATGTAATCAACTGTTCTAAGCCCAGTTATCTGCTTTTATTTCAGTTCTGTTTATTGTTATCATAAATAGTAAATCGTCACTTTGGGGTTAGAATATTATGCCATCAGGCAAAACTATTCAAAACTCCAAATATACAGATTAATTCACTTTCAGACATTTACCATTACGGCATTACTTGGCGACTGTTTGTGAAATGGTTTTTGGCACTTTACAGCAATTCCCATCAAACTAGGACCACCGAAACGATCTGATCCGTATGGTCTACGACAAAAACTTTCTGTGGGTGGAAAGAACTATTACAGTGTTAACTAATCTGAAACAAGCAATTAGTAAAAAAGCAACTTGGCCTGGCAACAATCAACAATGTAATCAGCTGTTCTAAAAACCAACCACAGCTGCTTTAATCTACCACTTCAGTTGCATGAACATCAACATGTTTAATGTAGGCCTACTATAAATACTTAGCAATTAAACAGAATTTTATTTTATTAACCATTTACACGTCAATAAAATATGTGTGCCCAAAGGTAAAGTTTTCTTCTTTCTAACCATTGGATTAGGCGTACGCCTGCGCAATGTCACCAACGCGTTGGATTCAAGTCCGTCCAATCAATTATTGAATTAGTCAGAACTCAGAACAACCCTTCCTTTCATAAGCAAACATGGATCTGCAACCGACTTCAAAGACAAAGAGTTGGACATAACGCTTGCCCCAAAGTGTTCTACTATTAAGAGATTTTCTAATAATGTTATTCCCCACAACTTAAAATAAGGGGTTGTGTTATGTAGATGCTACCGCCTACCACGTAGTGAAGTAAAAAATTGTTTAAACTCTTAGATGCGTTTTGATTGAAGAACAATTTTTATTTTCTATAAATTAACACATTGTTAATGGGGATTTTACTAATATACAGCTCTTGAGAAAATGTACACTAGTTTCAAAATGGCGGATCTTCAAATTGAAAGCTGTACCTCTCACATTGTTAAAACAAAATTTAAATGTAATATTTGTGGTAGAGGCAAAATAAAAAATCAACATATATGTAATGAGTTTTTTGTTACATTCAAAAATGTTTACTCGTTATAATTATTGTAAAAATGTGGTTCATTTATAATAATTCAACAGTTTTTTTTTATGAGAACCATTATTTCATACAAAGCATTCCTTTTAGAATATTTAAAGATTTAATACCCATGAAGTTGGGGAATTTTTTCTCAAAACGCGTTTAACCTTTATACGTTTCTGAGAGAGTTCTTTATTTTCATTATTCCTAAATAAATATTAATATTTTTATGTGTAATCATTTAAGTAAATTTTTTATTACTAATCAAATGTAAATAAATTATTTTCTTTAATTAATTATTTTTTTAACGACATTCACTTTGATATAATGTTATATTTCAGCACGGCCGATTTATATTAAATATTGTTATACGCATATTTTACACGACAATTTTTAAGATTTTCTAATTAGAGTACATCTAAGTTGCCAAAATAAAAAAGATGCAAATAATCAAGGCCTGCGGGCGCCCCTGCCATCCAAAGTTAATGCAAAAGTTACAAACGAATCAGATATTTTTAATTTTGCGTTTGAACTATAAAAGGCTGTCAATAGGATTCTTCCAAGCCTATGTAGGAACTACCGAAGTTGTAAGAAACTATAATGGAAAATGTAATTCCAATACTTGTTCATTTCTATTACATATTTCTTAAAGTGTACGAACTATTTCGCTGCAGTTATTATATTGTAGTTAGCAAACAATATGCAAAAATGTCCTGAATTTCTATTTTTATAAAAATAAAATTCAGTTTGTATTATATTTTCTAAAAAAAAAACATATTTTAATTCTTATTTAATTTTAAGATGTCCTTATTCGTATACAGTATTTTGTTTACAGAACAAGATTAGTTTTATTGTAGGTTACGACAATCGTACATTATTTGCAAGGCCGTAGACAGGAAAACTTTTCGGGGGGGGGGGGTCATGTCAAGACTGGGATTTGAATATAAACCCTTTTAACACGTTCACTGCTAAGGACGCACATGTGAGCTTGACACTGAACACTATGAGAACATATTGGGGCACGTACGTACGTACGTATGTATGCACTACGGACGTACACTCGCTTTTATAGGAGTTAATTACAAGTTATACTTTGGGTAAATTTAATATTTTTGGTAAATTTTCAAAAATAAGCTGACAAATGTCATGACCGTGTAGGAATTTTGTATCGATTTTAAACAAGGTAAACAATCGCATATTGAAGGCAAACGGAAGTATCCATTGTTGTTCCTTGTGAACTAGTGTATGAAACTGATAAAAACAACTGCATAACCTTTTTTTGACGTTAATTTAGTCATAAAAATACTTGTTGGAAATTCCTTAACTGGTTATTTTAAAAGAACCTATATTCAATTAATACATGATTAACTTTTGTCTGGGACTGTAGTGGTGACAGGAACAATGGCGGCATCTTTGTAGTCACGTGATCTTTCTTTAACGTGATTTGAATCTAGAAACAAACAAACAGCCTTCTGTTTCTTTTACCTTATTAACATTAATATTAATCAGCTTCAAGAGTTTATATCATCTCATCTCATACAATGTGGACAGTTTTTTTCTCGTTTAAGTTATTGGCAAGGATTGCAATTTCTTTGTTTAGAACGTGTTAAACTTATCTAGTAGCATGCTATTGTTTGTGAGATACTGTTTTTTTATTGCGAAGTTCAAAAGACATTTGTCAAATACAGTTTGACATTTTATTGCACTAGTTACTCACCCTACATATTAAAGAAGAAAAGATAATAATATAAAAACCTATCTTTCGCTCCCTCACTTCCCAAATTTATTAAGAACTAGGGGAAACCCCTGCGTGCTCCGAACCCCATAAGTGTTCAGTATTCATTGCCCCAACCCAGTTTTAACTTTCTATACACATAATCATGTTATGTTTTCTTTATAATAAAGGTGTAGGAGCAATAATAACCCCAAAGCTAAGATGGTAAATAATGGTAAATGTTCAAATCAAATTATTTCGTATTATAACAGCTGTTATAATAAAGGTCAAAAGAACCAGCAAGGCTCTGGTCTACACTTTAATAAAAACCTAACCTAAAACTTAGAAATAAAATACAAATACTTGCTTCAAAGTTTGAAATCAGCTTTTAATGGAAATTAGGTGTTTTATCTGTTATTTTATTCAATTGGTTGCTACGGTAATGGGTGTAAATGCATTCAAGAAATATGACGGTTCATCAATCTAGGCCTAAAATACAAAATTTTCCGACTAAATTTGAAAGTATTGAAATAAAAAAATGTTTTTATCCAAATGAATTATAGCCTCTGTTACTCAGGAGTGTAGCTTTTAATTAGTAAAACTATTTTTTCAATCGGTTCAGTAGTTCCAGAGACTACCCCCTACATACAAACAAACAAATTTTACCTCTTTATAATATTAGGCCTAGTATTAGAGTACCTGGGCGACCGAGCATCGCTCAGTACTTTTTTTTTAGGAAAATGTATGCAAATACGAATCACATACTGAATTTGCTTATGTATTTTAGAAATAATAATTATAATCATTAGATAATTTATATTACCTTTATAGAAATACTAGGGGCTCGCGTCCCAACCCCACCTCAGGTGGCTGCTTCGCTTCGCTTGCAGTTGAAAAATTCGCTAAAGAATCTCGTTAATCTTCGGCTCGTTGTACATAGGTGACCGAGCATAAATCAGCTGTTTTATTTGGAAGCTGACTCAAACTCATTAAACATTATCTCCATAAGATTAACATAGAAAATTTGAAGGATTGTGTGCCGAAGCTCCTTCTCGGGTCAATAGTGGCTAAACGGATGATTGGATCTTACATCTGATGAAAAATCATTGTTTGAAATTAAATTTTCTACAACTTTTGTGTTTAACGTTTTTTGCTATGTCTTACCGCTTTTTACTAAACGCGCTCAAAGTGGGAAAATGAAAAAATTTAAAAAATCGAAAAGATCTTTCCCGCCCAAAAGGTGCTTTCAAAATTAAAAAATTTTGAATTCTGGCAAATTTCCCGAAAGTTCCTCGTCGAGAGCTTTAATTTAAGTATGAGGTCGAGGGGAGTACGATTACAGGAAGTGCCTCATAGTTTATGTCAGTGAATCAGTGATCCCGTCTAGCTTTAAAGACGTTGGGCTGAGTCTCCCTTCTCGGATGAATAGTGGATAAATGGATGATTGGATCATGAATCTGTCGGAAAATCTCTTGTTTGAAATTTAATTTCTACAACTTTTGTATTTAACATTGTTTGATATCTCTTACCGTTTTTTTTTTTACAAAACGCGCTTAAAGTGAAAAAATCAAAAAATCTTTCCCGCCTAAAAGGTACTTTCAAAATTAAAAAATGTTAAATTCTGGCAATTTTCCCAAAAGTTTTTCGTCGAGAGCTTTAATTCAAATATAAGGTTGAGGGGGGTACGATTACGGGAAGTGCCTCATAATTAATATCAGTGAATTAGTATTACCGTCTAGCTTTAGGCCTATATAAGTAGATAAAGAATGCAGAAACTGGCGAAAAGGGTTTTAGAACGATTAATAACAGCACAAAAATAATGTTTTAGTTATTTTTTTGATATAGTTATTTTTTAGTTATAGTTTTGGTGTTGAAATCAGCTGATAATGGAAATATTATAGGAAACAGCTGATTACTGTTATTATTATAGTCAATAAACATATGTAATGATTTTAAACTCCATAAGCCCAATGTTAAAAATTTTCAATTTTCAAATGAGTTGTTTAGAAGAATACTAGTTTTCCTGAGGTAGTGGTTTTCACCAATCGATTTTTTAGACCCAAAAGCCTCTAATCCCAAACTTTCAGCCAAATCCTTCCGCTGGATCTCGAGATTGCTCGTACGTACAAACAAACAGACATTGCTCGTATAAAGTATAGGATGTAAGCTAATTAATTATACCTTTTAAATTCTATAAAAAATGTTTTGAGTAGATAGAATTGCCAAAGTCAGGAACTGGACATGCTCTGTCGCGGAGCAATTCAACCTGTGCAAACCTCTTGCCGCCACCATTGCTGTAACAGCAGACCCCGCCCTTGTCCCCACTCCGTAAATAACAACAGCAGTTCTACCAACGTTTAGGCTATAGAGTAAAATTATGGAACCATCAGAAACGAGCGTCAGCGATGCCCTGTTTCAACTCAACCAATTATTATTTCGTTTGTCTGTTTGTTACTGAAATTTAGCATAAATAATTAGTCAGGAAGTCAAGAAAAATGACGTATGTGTATAGATTTTTGTAAAATTTGTATTTGTTTAATATTATTATACACTATTTAAATGAGTCGCAACTTATATTACTCAAATTGTTTATAATAGTAAACAAACTGCGTGATCTGAACCTTAGCTGAATGGTTAGATTCAGTGTGTGATTTCAGTTCTAATAAATTTATAAGGATTTTATCCCATGAACCATGAATAATTACTTTTTTTACTTTTTCAAATAGGCCTAAGCATAGGGCCTACATAATTATTTCAACATAAGTTATAAAATTGTAACCTGTAAAAAGTTATTAATCGAAACAAATTCAAAACTAAAACTATGAACCAAATAAAACTTAGTTAAGGTGTATTTAAAAATGTAATTATCAACTCCTATGAAAGCTAGTGTACGTCCGTACGTAGGCCTACACCCATACATTCGTGCGTACGTACATACATACTTACTTACGTAAGTAAAATATAATATAACAGCTGATTTCAACTATCCTACTAATATTATAAATGTGAAAGTTTGTATGTTTGTTTGTTTATTTGTTTGTTTGTTTGTTTGTTTGACTGACAATCACGCAAAAAGTACTGGATGGATTTGAATGAAATTAGGCACACATATAGATCATGACCTGAAATGAGACATAGGCTATAAATCATTTTGATTTAAGGGTTGAAACAACCCCTAAAACAATAAATATTTATTATTATACATCCATTAAGACTAGAAAGCTGGAATTTGGTACATTTATTTCTTACAAGGTACATATAAAATGTAAACTATATTTACATTTTACACTGTTCTGCTAAGGGGTGAAATTGTAATAACAACCCCTAAAACATTACAAATTAATTATTATACTTCCCATAAAGCTAGAGAGCTGGAAATTGGTGCATTCATTTCTTACAAGATATATATAAAAAGTAAACCATATTTGTATTTTTCAGTGTGCTGGTAAGGGGTGAAAATGTAACAACAACCCCTAAAACAATACGAAATAATTATTATACTTCCCATAAAGCTAGAGAGCTGGAAATTGGTACATGTATTTCTTACAAGACAATTTATGCAGTGTAAACCATATTTTCTTTTATTCACGTGCTTCTTAGGGGTGAAAATGAGATACAACTCCTAACCTAAGGCAATGCAATATTAATTTTGTTGGGTGTAGTAAGTGAGCACTGATCATGGTCCCCAAAACACACGTGATTTTCACCCCCTTCAAAACATCTGATTGATTTGAAACTTTGAACACTTATCAAGTTTCTACGGCAATGCAATATTAATTTTGTTGGGTGTAGTAAGTGAGCACTGATCATGGACCCCAGAACACGAGGTGATTTTCACCCCCTTCAAAAAGTCGGATTGATTTGAAACTTTGAACACTTATCAAGGACCGATGACAATGCAATATTAATTTTGTTGGGTGTAGTAAGTGAGCACTGATCATGGTCCCCAGAACACGACGTGATTTTTACCACTTCAAAACGTCTGATGGATTTTAAACTTTGAAAACTTATCAAGTTTCTACGGCAATGCAATATTAATTTTGTTGGGTGTAGTAAGTGAGCACTGATCATGGTCCCCTGAACACGACGTGATTTTCACCCTCTTCAAAAAGTCGGATTGATTTGAAACTTTGAACACTTATAAAGGACCTACGGCAATGCAATATTAATTTAGTTGGGTGTACTAAGTGAGCACTGATCATGGTCCCCAGAACACGAGGTGATTTTCACCCCCTTCAAAATGTTGAATTGATTTGAAACTTTAAACACTTATCAAGGACCGATGACAATGCAATATTAATTTTGTTGGGTGTAGTAAGTGAGCACTGATCATGGTCCCCAGAACACGACGTGATTTTCACCCCTACAAAAAGTAGGATTGATTTGAAACTTTGAACACTTATCAAGGACCGATGACAATGCAATATTAATTTTTTGGGTGTAGTAAGTGAGCACTGATCATGGTCCCCTGAACACGACGTGATTTTCACCGATTCAAAAAGTTGGATTGATTTGAAACTTTGAACACTTATCAAGTTTTTACGGCAATGCAGTATTAATTTTGTTGGGTGTAGTAAGTGAGCACTGATCATGGTCCCCAGAACACGAGGTGATTTTCACCCTTTTCAAAAAGTCTGATTGATTTGAAACTTTGCACACATATTAAGGGTTTTTTAACATAGAATATGGTTTAATCATAGATAACCTTAAAATCCATCACTCATAACTGTCGCATGAAACTGTTTCAGTCTTATATAGTTTTCTAGCAAATTTAAGCCTATGTGCTATGGACAAACATGTGCGTCCGCTTTAAAATATTAGTGTTTATTATGTAGAAAGGTTCAAAAATAAAAAATAAATGTTTTCTACTAATTTAGACTATAAGTATAAAAAATAAAAGGTCAGCTCATAGCATAGGAAATACGAAATTTGCTTAGCAGTGAATGTGTTAAGGATGAGGTAAACATCTACTAACATATTGAACATCCTCCATCACCTGAGCTACCGGTATGTATTTTAAATGCAC
>JAGFPH010000048.1:389139-405340 GCA_018207615.1 Philaenus spumarius
ACATTTTATTGCCGTAATGTCATTGAGATTTCATACATTATTTTTAAAACATTCTAAACATGTTGGACGTTGATATTTTGAGACCTATTAGTGAAATCAGTACTCGGCCCGCTATATGGGATAATACTCTAAAAGAGTACAGTGATAAGGACTTAAAATCCAAATCGTGGATAGAAGTGGCTAGAATAGTTATTAACAACTTTGACTAACTGGACACCAATGTAAAAGACAAACAAAGAAAGTAAGAATTGATTGTTATTTATCAATGTTAGCAAGGACATAAGACGACTTTTAACCCTAGAACTGGTATTTTATTTTCTCTTTAGATCGCATCTCGTCATAGTTCATTAAATGACGAAGCACTCATTCTAAAATAAGAAAAAAAATGTTCGTCGTCATTCCTAAGAAATGGCATTAAAGTATGGAACTGCCCTTAGATTACACGAACAGAATTTAAGGGATGAACTCCAAATCTGCGTTTCCTCTGCTTCTTTAAAAGGTATGACCTAACAGCAATAGCCAGAAGCAAGTCCCGAAGTCATCTTGACTACTGCGACTAGACGCAAAGTGTGGCCACCCCCTTGGGACAAAGCGCAGCGAAACAAAATCGTCTGTACGCGTGAGTTTAGTCGCATGCGACAAAATCGCACAGTGTGGCCGTGGCCTAACGGTCAACGCGGAAAATTGCCCTTGCAAATGGTGGTAACATTATGAACAACTGGACAAACGTCACACAGCATTCACGGATGATCTTTAACGTATGAATCTGGTTGCCATATTCGCTACTTGGTTCTAAAAGAAAGTATAGGCCTACATGGGCGATTATCGGCTGATTCGTACATTTTGTTGACCGACGAAATCGCCGGTGCAGAACAACATCGGCGCTACAAAAATCACCACCTGCCTTGTGAGAAACACATTTATCTACCGACATCGACTTTTCTCCAATTGTTTGTTTTATTATTATAAAAAAGTCCCAAAAAAGAAGACGACGATGGAGTAGGAAGGAAATGTTTTAAAACAACAAAAGATACACGTTTTACAAATTTATTCACAGAACTTTTACTTTAAACGCTATAGCAGGAAAACTATAAATGAAAATAGAATGATGTTTCACAGTATTAATGTCAAAAGCCCATATTTTCATTTTTTCTTTCTAAAAGATATCTCTGATAGATTCCGAGATATGAGCCGGAAAAAAAACAATTGTTTTTCGCAATTTAGGAATTTTACCCCTTGCAACATTGTAAGGCAAACAATCTGACTTTTGATTTTTAAGGTTTTATTTCGTAAAAAGAAGCAGAATGTCATCTAGAATAAGATATGTTTGTAATTTTTGAATATCTACGTTATTTTTCGAATTATTCTAGATTTATTCATTTTCAAAACGTTTTTTCTTAAATAATCTGTATAAAAAATAACTAAATTTGGTTGATATGTATATCCAATGACTTAGATTTGAGAGAAGAATAATTCTCTGAAAAATATTTTTCTATCTGTAACCGTTTAGAAAATCGTGTTTTAGCATTTACAGGTTTTTGAGTTAAAAGTCTTTCTTAAAAACGATATATAACAGAAAAACTATAAACGAAAATGGCATGATGTGTCACAGAATTAAATACAAAAGTCCATTTTACTTTCTCACTATAGTATAGAGAAAGTATAGTGATCGCAAAAAAAATCGATGTTGAGATTTTTGTGGAAATATCCGTTTTGGGACCCCCTGAGTCCAAAAAAGTGGTGTTTACAAAATATCTGTCTGTATGTCTGTATGTATGTATGTCTGTATATCTGTATGTATACAAAGCTAGAGAGAAAACTATTCGATCGATTTCAACCAAATTTGCACCAGACATGTCCAGTACGCCTGTATAGATGCACGAAAAAGGGTTTGAACAATTTTGAAAAACAAACCCCTTTTTTCAAAAAAAAACCCAAAAAATCTGTTATTATTTTTTAATAAAAAAACGGCTCTAACGATTTTGATAAAATTTGGCTTATTATTAGCCTTTAATGTGCCCTACCATATGAAAAAATCCGCATCTTTCTAAAAATTCTCGTTTAGCTAATAATAATAATAACTGATTTTTTAGTGTTTTTTGGCCATAAAGGGGGTTGTTTTTCAAAAATTTTCAAAACCTTTTTACGTGCATCTATAAAGACCTAATTGACGTGTTTGGTGCAAATTTGTTCGGAATCGATGGAATAGTTTTCTCTCTAGATAATAATAATAATAATATTTATTAGTTATTCTCCAACTTTAATAAAAAAAAAAACTCTCCTACCCCACCCTACAAGTTACAGTGAATCTGTTTAGTAATATAAATGTGTTTGTGAGAAAGTAGGCTATGTGCCAGTTCCTGGTAGACCTACCGTTTATTTATTTACTTTTTAATTTGTTCCCCCTATAAACTCCATAATACCGAAATGTTTACACTGTGTTTTGGATTAAGGCTACCAAAAATGTCAGCAAATTATGTTCATCCGTTCTTATGTTATATACATTTTTCTTCCTGAAAACACAGAAATACACGTAAATAGTAAATACAGAAAAACACAGGTAAAACGCGTCTAAATTTGAAAAACAGATTTTGTTTGCTGTTATTTTTAGTTTGCTGCTTATGAGAAATGTAATTTTTTTTTTATCAAAGTACTTTTCTAGTCATTTATAATGTACATTATGTGATAAAATGTTCGCTTACAAATTTCTTTCAAATTACTAAATCAGACTTTGAAGAAACGCTTAACGAACTTTCTCCAATTTTTTTTAGTCCCTCTATCTCTTTTCTGAAGGGAAGTTAGCAGTGATTCTACGGTAGATTGCTAGTAGGTCTAGTTTTTCCCATACGTTTGATGTAGGCCTATTTGTTGTGTTATTAAAATTTGTATTTATTTATACACCGTTATTTATATAAATAACAGGCTACATTGAAATGAACTAAGGCAGATATTATTAAACTTGTGGATTTAATACAAAATTAACAAAAAGAAAATGGACATATTCCAGGTAAAATAACACTCAAACGGCATTAAAACACATAATTTAGCAAATTGTTTAAAAAAATTATCCATGCACCAGATTTTTTGGGTACGACTCATATACTCAACATTATATTCTGCAGTTACGACCCCCCCCCCCCCCTAAACTGTATACGCCCATGTGCAGGGCACACTGTCAGATAACGGTCAAGGTGAAACAGATAACGCCGGCGGCGGCGTTTGCAAATCTTAAAAATCAGTGATATTTTAATTTAAAAACGAAAAGTGTTTTTCTTTTCTATTATTATCTATTACAGAATTATCGCTAAATAACTGTAGCATTTTTGCGTGATCAATCTAAGCTACTCTTGCAATCATCTGTAATACTTAAACAAACCCTGTGTAGCTTATAGTTTGGGGACATGTTTACAACTTCAATCGTTATAATATCTTGTGAAGTTGATTTTCTTTAAATATGAGTTACAGAACTAATGTATGCTATAATAAGCGTTATAATATTTGCTTTGGGGTTACAAACTGTGTATAAATACAACCTTTTATCATCAATAATAAATATTTGTTTATACTAATTTGAAGAAGAGATATCTATTCGTTTGGTTATGAAGACATTCGTACATCTTCGTATAACATAATTATAAACATTTTCAATTATTAATTTCTTCACTATAATATTAATATCTTTTAAATCATTTGATCTATCAATATGAAATAGAAAGCAATTAAAAGATAGTATTTTTATCTTTCTTTAAATATATAATAACGTATGTAGATAAAAATGTTTAACAAATAGGCCTACAGTTTTATAATCCTTATTATTGTACACATTTACCGAGTTAAAAATCCTCGTCAGAATAGTGAAATAGGCCTAGATAAGTATAACTTAATGTTGTTTTTAAATAGTTGGTTTTGTAAATAATGTATTTCTGATTAATTAATTTAGGTATTTCTGCATCTAATTAATCAGCCTGTGATGTTTCACGGAGGCTTACTAGTAATATTATATTTGTAAAATATTAAATACAAATGTTAAAGACAAGTTAAATAATAGCCTATCGTAATGAAACGGGTTAAATTCAAATTAGGTCTATAATATAAATTAAATTAGAAACATTGTAAAATGAATAAGGCTTTGAAAAGTTGTTAACTGTGTAAATAATATAATTATATGAGATGATTGCAACACTGCTTATAGCATAAACGATCAATGGTGGGGAGAGAGCAACCATATTGGTCAGAGGGCGTGGTGGGCTGGTCTAGTAATGGCTGCGGAAGTAGGGGGGAGCACGATGAATCCCCTCGAACATAGCGGGGTCCGAGCAACGACAGTTGCCGACACGAAAAATTCTGCGCTCCCACTATTGCAAAGCCCAAACCCAAGGTTTCATGTTCATTGTTTGCGGTGTCCAAGTCACTATTGGATAGTATATAGTAATACATTATTATTATTATTAAGTTTTTATCAAAGTTTTAATGTTTTGCCGACCTCTACAGAGTAATGTACTGAAGATGGAGTTTCGACTCCGAAACGCGTCTTTGTAGTAAGACAGAAAAGAAGTCACATGACGGTACCAAAAAGGTAATAATAATTACCTTTTTACTATATATTATCCAAGGTTTAAGTATATCCAACTGGGCAATCACCATTCCAAACTAGTCTATATATATGTTGATATTCCAAACACAGAGTCCTTGTAAAACTCATCATCTGAGGTACTAATTTGGTTCTAACAAGTACAGACAACCCTAAAATGTGGAACAGATTAAAGGGGTTGACTAATATGTAATCTACGCAAATTAATTAATTATATATGGTGACAGAACTCAACTTGTTCGGTCTCTTAGCAGTTCCCAAATTTGTACTTCGCACCCCACTTTGCACTCTGAAAGTCAAAAGTGGTTTAATTTACAATTAAACATTTTTATTTCATTTTGTGATACGGTAATCATAACAACTTTTACGTCTTACGTGCTGTCCACGTAGCATAGTCCAACGAATTATACAATTCTATACTGCGAAATCTCCTTCAATTTACGCTTGTGGTGCACCTCATAACAATAATTTCCAAATAAAAAAAGATTATAGAGTTTTGATTTTAACTGGGTAACATTTCTGGATCAATGGTGAAATTTACTTGTCATCAATTAATTACATTGAGTGCATTATTCTTTCGAGATTCAACTTTAAATCACCATTCCGTCAACTAGTTGATTCAGTTATTTGCTACGGCTTTGCTAAAATAGAGACTGATGCGTTTAAATAGTTCTTAATTAAAATAATTTCTAACTAAAAATCTCTGGTTTATATTTATTTTAAACTTCAATCTTACGATTTTTCAATAAACCTATATATACATGTGCTATACACATAATGTTCAACAGTGAACAAGGCCGTAGGGGTCACCCCCCCCCCCCCCCCAAATCAATAAATTTAGTAGTAAAAATTAATACTAGGTTTAAAACGTGCAAGTTAAATTATAAAATAGACAACACAACAGAGGTTCCAGCAACATAGTTTTTATCACTGTGCATTGCATGCATACTGATATTTAGATTTACTTGAATAAACTACAACGTACAATACACATGGATGCAGTAGGTTACAGCCTTACTCTCTTGTGAGCTTGATCTTATCTAAAATAAGAAAACTATGAAGGTTCAACAAAAATACTTTACTCTAACAAAGCATGCAATGCTCTGTGTGTTGAAAATACTCCCAATACGGGGGTTGGCGTGCGAAGCACGCAATGTATTGTGTATTGCAAATACTAGGGTTTGGCGTGCGAAGCACGCAATGCATTGTGTATTGAAAATACTCCCAATATGGTGGTTGGCGTGCGAAGCACGCAATGCTCTGCGCATTGAAAATTCACCCATAGACTATGGGGTTGGCGTGCGAAGCACTGTGCGTTGGCCGCTTCTCATAGTGTTCAGTGTCAAGCTCACATCCTGGCTACGACCTAACAGTGAGGCGTGAGTTTATTTATATAGGCTAAGGAACAACATTTATATTAGCTAAAAATTAATTTAAAACATAAGCATTTTAATAACCATTTGATATTTTAGACAGTTTTAAAACTACAAATGTAAGTACTACTTCTTTTAAATGTACTAAATGTAAATAGTACGAGGCTATTATTGTATTACGTTTTTTACATTACAGGAAAAATGTTTATACGTTGATCAAGAATTGTTTACATCATATTTGTGACAAAATGTTTATACCGTATTTCATAGCAGTTAAGCAAATTGCTTTATTTATTTTATTTAGTTTAAAGCATAAAAGCAGTGAAAATTTCTTGAACATAATTTTCCAAAAATTTTAAGGAAAAACCGAAAAATATCTTTAAAATGGCGAAATGCATCTTATACGCTTAGGGTAACCCTGAGTAGGGTTAGCTCTGGACAACAGTAACAAAGCGATGATTTCAATAACATTTTTTTACTTAAAATAGGCTCCATCAAAATTAATGCTAAGGAGTTTTTGATAAATTTCATTACTGTACCTTCTTAAGCATTAACATTGATTTTATCATTGCCTTAGGAATCATTCTATTTGTCTTGTATAATCTTTTGTATTGTAATATAGCCCAATATTAATTTGATAGTAAACAGAAAAAACAAATATTTACATAGATACTTCACTCCATAAATAAAGTAACTTACATTTATATTTTCTGACAATATTATTATTGCCCCGTATCTGCCATTTGGTTTCTACATTGGTAATTGCAATAACACTGCCTTCTTGCTTCACCGTAGTTAAGTAATACTAATTATATCAATAATATCGATTTTATTGATTTTTTGTAAGTGTATTTTTACGTTCGTCAAACAAAAGAAATACGTTTTCTTAATTATTTTAACCTTAATATTAACTATCGGAAACAGTTTGTTCACTAAGCTTAAAAACGACTTTTAATTACAATCGACTTTGGCAGGAAATATTGGTCTCGAATCCTTTTAATCTAGAAACAGTAGCCGAGAGAGAAAAAGGTATTTATATAGAAGGAGAAGGGGAGCGAGAGGGAATCCGCTTGTTTCTCCATATAAGGCATTGGCTAACTCGTCCAGCGAAACTTCAAAGAGATTTCGCCGACAGAGGGGGAGGGGGCTATTTAAATTGCAGAACAACCCTTACGTCGGGGGAAGGGGGAACTGCCTCATGTTAAAACATTGATCCGGAATTGGATCGTGTTACTATTTTCTCTCTTGCTCTCTTTTCCTCTTGGATGATACAAAAACAACAAAGAACTCGCAAAGTCTGCTGTAGACGTTTCTGGGCCGAATGGAAAACAAACAACGAAGGCCGTGTTTTGTGTTTAATATGCTGAATGAGTATAGAAATGTAAAAATTATCTGGAGCGTGTAGTTTTATATGTAGGCGTATTCGGTGTGTTGAAGCTTAGTGGGTTTTCAAATATTCCTCGTTTATTAGGAAGAAAAGTTAAGTTCTGTTGGTGTTTTCTGGCCATACCGAGTTCTGAGCATGCACGACTCCCTAAACAAGGATATGAAAAACAATCTTCAATATTGTGCTTACACGCAAATTAATTTGACAGATATTGTTTTAGAGTTCAGGGTTAGGACAAACTTGTATGCCCTCTGTCTCATGTGATTAAGTAAAATGTCGTATTCCCTCCACTGTCCTGTGAAATTGCTAAAATAATTAGTCTGTTTCAGTTAAGTAGATGAAATTGAGCAAACCCTACGATTTATAGGAACATTTTAGTTTTAGGGTTTTCCTCTTAATTTCAGTTCTGTCCAATTCTTGTCGTGCCTCGTTATCTTGTTGTAAAGATTCATTTTCATTTGCAAGTGGTATAATAAGTACTTAATGACACTAGTCTATAGGTTGCTGTAACAACTGGCCCGAACCAAAGAACTCTCTAAATACCAGCATCTCTCCGTCTATAATAAATTCCACTCCTTTTTCAATCAAAACTTCTCCCCAGCCCTCTCAATTGAAATATATTTGCTTTAATAAAATTTTCAATTCCTTCGTTTTGAAATGGAAATTCTTTTCGCAAATTTGTAATTATTTCTCATACAACCTTGAGTAGCACCTTTAGTGATGAACTCGGGATGAAACCTGTATTCATTGATGAAACTATGCTACGAGATTCCCTAGTTTTGTGAAGAAAGGCGACCATATATATTTACAACTCTAATTTCGGAATTTATGTACTATGTGGTTTTCACGACGTTTAAAAAACAAATACTTTGAAAGTTGGTTTGTTTTTCTTGGTATGTTAAAAGGATTAAATTAATTTGTATTTAACCTTTCTAGTCTAATACATTATGGTAACGTTCATCAGGAAATCTAATATAGTTTAACATCGATGTATAGTATAAGGTTAGAAAATTACTTATTACTTACATATCAGACTTTCAAACAGTGGTAAAATTGTTCTTTTAGTATTAAATCCGTGGGTAGTAGGCCTACTTCAGAATATTATTAGAACAGGTTTTGAAGAAAATATTTAACACAAATGACCAATGTTTACCTTTACAGTTTTTAACTTGATATGGCAGTGTTGGTTCCCAGTAGGTGAAAGAAAACAGAAAATGTTACCAGATTGGCAACGTGCCATTTCTGTTTCCAAAATGTGATGTTAGCAATACTGGTAGGCCTATACAGAAAGTCTTTGAATATTTTCACAAAATCGATAGCAAACTAGTCGATATTCCATTGTATTGTATTTATTTAATTTGTCGTTGACAAATAACATTAATTTGAATATCACGAGTAGCCTATAACCTAGAATAATTACAAAAAGATCTATATACATAAATAGATCACACTATATTTAAAAATACAAAATTCTCTTCCGATTGGCTGCCCTGATAAGTTTGTTTATTTTGATTCGAGGCAGTACAGTATCTTTAATTCAACTTAGTTTTAGGACTTCGCCCTTCTTTCCTGTTAATATAATTTCATGAATGATGGCCTATAGACATTAACTTGATGAATCTCTTACCTTTTTTCTGTCAATGATATTATAACACTTTATTTAACATATATTTTTGTAATCGTAGACAGTTTACTTTCTCTACCGAATGTTTAGACATTTTGGTTATAGATTACAAACAAGGAGTACTTGCCGTATTATTACACGTAACAACATTTTTGTAATAAAAAAAACTAAATTTATCATTAAAAAAATATTATTATGGAAGTTTTAGGTGTAACCAAATAGGAAAATGTTTTGAAATAGAGGTGGAATTTTGAAAAGTAGAGTCCATTTAAGTTTTGTAAGATTCCTTTCTTAATTTAGTATTGGATTTCTAAGCCATTACAAATATCTTTATATATATTTCAGTTACTGATCTCCTCCTAAACAAACGGCTGGATCCATTTTGATTAAATTTTGTGTGAGGGTGTGTGTGTGTTTGAGTGAGTCACTGGATGGTTTAGAGTCACATTTGGAATGGGCTGAAATGCGTTTGCTACCCCTACCCAATAAATATAAATTAAACTAACTTAATACAAGCTATAAAGTTAAAGAGATATACAAAACTTTTTACATTTTGATTACTTATGTCGAAAGGGATGAAATGGAATAACTACCCTTAAAATTAAATAATTCAGTTACTTTTCAAAAACTAATCAACTGATTTTACTTAATTTTTACAATTTATACATATTAGTACCACGATTTTTTCAGAGAATATCATCACTACAAACAAAAAGATTTAAATGGGAAAGCTAACCCCTAATACATTTAATACATTAAAAATAAATTGCACTAAATTCCTACAAACTATAAATCTTAAATTATTTAACATTATTCTTAATTGATATATAAAAACATTTGCAATTCGATTACTTAAGTCAAAGGGATGAAATGGGATAACCACCCTTAAAATAAATGAAGCAATAGCGAAGTATTTCCAGGTCCACTAACTGATTAATACATGAAATTAAAGCTAAATAAAGAACACGTGTAAACTGTACAAATATATTAGAACTTTCTTTTAAAATTTAGACCAAACAATTAAATGTGCATGAGAAGTAACACTTTGCAAGATTCTAAAACAAAACTCTCAAAAGAGACCAGATGAAACTCTGACATTTAGTTTTCCAAAACCAGGCAAGACCGAGGCTGAAACAAATCTCGTACCGGTCTCGTGAATAGGTGCTTTTTATTCTTTCAGATTTTGTATATTATCTACAGCATTAAGCCTTGCACGGTTTATATGTACTATATACATTGGGATAAAAGAATTTGATAGCTTCAAACAATGACGGATTTATGAATTCCGATACTAAAAAAGACGGTTAAAAGTTATGTCTACAGAAATTGCCTTTCATTTCAGCTGATTGACAACAGTATAAAAGTATCAAAGGTAATTAGGTTATGAGTTGGCGAAGATTTGCCCCTTCATAGGTTATCTTATACTTGTTACTTTCCTTATTTACTGCAACCAGTCCGGCTTCCACAACCCACACAATGTTGACGATAATGGTTTCGCAGGCCTACTTGTCTATACAATACAACAAGAATGTAAGTAATTACTAAACCAATATAGTTTTTCAATAATCGTTTGTTACTAACGATTTTGTTTTTAAAACACTTTTAAAACTAAACTAATCAATATTATTATTTATACTCAATCCTTTTAGAAGTCTTTATATCTTTTACCGCTGTTTCACTTTTTCATTTTCAGGCATCATCAGAACGAATACACAAAACACACACTTCTCACAGTTACACTTATTAACAGATTAATATGACATTTAACACACACAAAAAATAAAAACATAATAAATAAAAACATAAAACGACACTGGTGAAAAATTTAAACACTTGTTGAATTTATTCGAGTCACAGAATGCGACTGTCATCAAGTCTATCATATCACAAGCTATAAAAGTTTGTACTGTAGAAAAACTTCTAAAAGGATTGCTAAAGCAAGTATAAATAATAATATTATATATAATAGCAATCGGATACGGCTACAAATACAATAATGGATAAACTATTCAGCTCCAATAATTTTTAATTTTATTAATAATTCACCTTCAAATAGATTTCCCAAAATAACTAAACTTTTTAAAATTGAAATAGTTCAAGTTTTTACACTTACAATTTTAATGTTTCGTGTTCTATACATGTTTCTAAAAATATCAGGTCATCGTTTAACATCATATAATATGTAGTCTATTCAACATAATAAAATATAAAATAGACTATAAAAAAAAAGTAATAGGGTTCTGTACTTTTGGAACCGCAATGTTCCTTCTAATTAATTTTTCATTTATGGCATTAATAACTAACTAGGAGAGACCAACCCCTTCCCTCTTTAACACTTTATTATAACACCCAAAGTTGCTTTACCGTTTGTCTTTAATAAAAGTATAGGCCTAGTATTAAACATAACCTTAAAGCTAAGATGGTAAACCTTATTAAATGTCTAAACAGTATACAGTATTGAGGTTGTGATGTATCAGGAGTTATAATCAAGTATAAAAAAAAAGAAGCATTATAAGATTTATTCCTAAACACAAAGGTAACCTACACATTATAAATACAGAACAATCTTTTTTCCAAACAGCTGCTAACTGTACAAATATTACACATCTCCAATCGACTCTGTAAATTAAATTAACAAATCATATTTCTTTACCAATTTATAGGTCTGAAACTTCTTTAAAATATTTTAAAATATTTCAGCCCCCCCCCCTAAATTGTAGCCATATTTGTTAGTTTTCTAGACATTTTACTTACAAGCTCAAATTATACATACTCAGGACTAGATGAGACTCATGCGTGCTTTGCATTCCAACCCTTTTTCTTCCTCCACTCACATATTTTGACACCTTTTGCGAAAAGTAATTCAAAAATAAAAATGAATAAGACGTACATAGATTAAAATTTTCTAAAAAATAGCAATTTGTGGAAAGAATAATGATATACATTAAACTTAGTAGTAAGATTGTGTTTGAATGAAATAATATGTTCAGTAAAAACACGTGTAAATGCACTGCACAAACATTCATTCAAATCAATATCTAACATTAAGCTGATTTTAAAATTGACTTTATTTTTACTGCCAATTTTGCTTTAGAATCTTGTTTTAATAAAGGGTAGGATTAGTTATAACCTCAAAGATAAGATGATAAATAATAATACATATCTAAATAAAATTATTACTTTTAGGATGTAGGTCTTTTTAGTTAATTATAATTTATAGTTTCCTATATACATAGTCTAATTAGAAGTTATACTAAATATTAAAAACAACCAGCGTGAATTAATTAGGCCTACTCTAAATGCTTCTCTTGCAGTTCCCATTGTGTTTGTCTTTTGCAGCCGGAGTTGAGCTTCACAAAACGCGTGCCTATATCAAAACCTAAGCTTAACATTAGTGTTACAAATTATTTCAAAGTATTAAAACAGTTGTTAATTATGTAAATTAGCCTACATACCAGTTTAGAGCTTACCACTTTTTCTGCTACCAGCTCATTATTATACCAACACTATCAATCTGTCATCTGATCTATTATTGTATTTACTATTTAGAGGCCTTAATTTCCTTTTGAATTATTTGAAATTTCATCATTTTTTCACCAACTTGAGGACGTACGCTTTAAATTAATATATAGTACATAAGCAGTAAATGCAGTTTTCTCTCTTACCAGTTCAAATTATATATGCGGATACAATCGATGTAGAAACACACTGGATCGCTGGCTGCGTGTATTGAATACGGTCCGGCAGGCCTAGCCGCTTCCCCCACCACTGGTGGGACAGTAACAAGACGTGAAGCATTCAAAGTTAATGCAACGCCAACAAATGTTGTAATTTATTTTGCTCAGCTTCAACAACGGCACCAAACATTATTTGTAAAATAATAATTTTAATTTCTAAACAATATTTAATTGTTATACAGTATGTGACACTTATTTTTATAGTAAACTAGTGGACCCAGCAATGCTTTGCTATTGCTTGATTTAATTTAAAGGGTAGTAAAGTTATACCATTGCATTACATTGACTTAAGTGATCGAATTGCAAAATGGTTTTTATGCCACTATACTACACAATTATGAATATGAATACTATGAATATACTATAATTTTGAAATGTTACAAAATTCCGTTAAAATGTATAATAATTTTATTTACTACTAGGGACTCTGCCCCTGATCGCTTCGCTCGCCAAACCCTGCAGTGACATATGGTGATGCCAATGCAAACTACAAAATCTCTAATTATGTTCATAATTTTAACATTTTTTTCCATTTTTCATTTTTAACCCCTCAAATAAAATAAAAATGGCGGCCGGACCGATTCTCTCAGTGTAAGCTTTTTTCCAAAGAAAGTTTGTGGCTTAACTGTAAGTCGAATTTAAAAACTAATATTTTGCGGGTAGCAAATTAGATTTTCAACAAAATTGTACTCTTGATTTTTTTCCGGTATCTCAAACGGTAAGCTCACAAAATGATCGTAAACTTCAAATTTGTAAAAAATAGTCCAAGTTTTTGTATTTCAACCATTTATTCAACACGTTTATTCTAAACCAATTCAAAAGTGTTCCATAGCTTTTTTGTAGATAAAGGTTCAAAGAATTCATATTTGCCAGTAAGAAAATGATTGAAGTAAAATTAACCAAGTTATTAGCTCAAAAAACAAACATATTTAGTAACGAAAGGAAAATGTTCAACATAAAAAGTAGTAAAAAGTTTTTGTAATTTTTTTCATAAATGTAAAAAACTTTCGTAATTTAGTTCTAAAATAGAACTGTATAAAAATATTGATCAATTTCAAATTTCTTATTTTTAAAACACTAGTTTTTATGTTCCTCCTACAAGACTGCTAACAAAACTAGGCCTGTTTTGAATAGTAATTTAGGAATACTATATCCTCTGCCCAAAAATGGCATATTATTATAAAAAGTGTAGAGGATAAATCAAAGAATTGAAGTGTATACAACAACAACAACGTGTATCACTGTCCATCTATCACGCTGCCCACCGCGGGTCTAGCCCACCAGTGGAGGGGGAAGCTCCACGCCGGCCGGCTCGTTTCTCGAACCTTTCAGCTACTCAGCGCGCAATCCAGTGTGTTTATACATCGATGGCGGATACTTAGCATGTGTATCGAATATTTCAAAACAGAAGACAAGAATGAATTAATGTAACGTTAGTATGAAATTTACTTGTTTTTAACAATAATCACATCAATTTTGTAGACGATTGCCTAAACACATGTTATCATTATTTCTCTATAGAAGGTATATTTTATTGTATCCCATTCATTTTTGTTTCAAAATTATTTCTAATAAGAAATTCTTTGGTTGAGGAAAATCGTGTGCTAGTGTAAAGTGTGCAGTCGAACACGAAAGGGATCAGTGAGAGGCTTCCGAACACTGATTTACTCTTATGTAACAGCGTTAAGCTCTTATTTTCTACAAATGTGTTTTGAGAGAGAAATCACATTTAGACAGATAATAACACTAATTTCTCAAAAAGTTTTGTTCCATGTTTTTATGTGGAATATAATTGAAATCATTACCTCTGGTTAGCTAGTTAAGTTTTATATTGTATACAGTTGTAGTTAAGTAAAATTATTGTAAAACTATTCACTGTTAATATCATAATGGTTTGTTTTATAAACGTTTATCTTAATGGTCGGCTCTAGTAAAACAGAAAGCAATCTGCGACTCCCTATAGCGGCGGTAGGTTACGCGGACATTGCTCATCCTAAATCCATTTAAAACCAGCAATTATTCAAATGGCGTTTTTGAAAAATAGCAAACTTTTGGGGACAAAATCCTTCATCCGAATGGCTTGGTAATTGTTCGCTATAATTAATAGTTACAACGTAAAAATATTTAAAATCACCCTATAGCGGCGTTAGGTTACACGGACATTGCTCAGCCTAAATCCATTTAAAACCCGCAATTGTTCAAATAGCGTTTTAAAAAAAAATACTAAAATCTTGGAGACGAAATTCTTCAGGCGAATGGCTTGGTAGTTTTTCGCTATAATTAATAGTGACAACATAAAAAAATATTAAAAATCAATGTTTTAAATTGTTAATAAATATTAAACAAAATATTTTTCTTAGTTTTTAAAAAGCCATTTGCATGCATATTGGCCATAGCTTTAAAATGACATATCGTTTATAATTTTCCGATCAAAAATAAAGGAAAAATTTATATTTTAATTTAACATTGGTCTTATGGCGTGTCAGCCAACATGGCCGACAGCTAGAGCCGACCCTTAACTTTTTAAACAAGGTTATAAGTATAAACAATGAATACAGAACTTATAAGAATCGCAACGCTTATGGAGAATAGTCAGCCCGGTTGGTTGCCGCCAAACCGAGCTTATTGCGGCAGCCGTTAGACAGCGCTGGCTAAAAATTTCCATCCGTCTGAGATTCATCAATCCTCCGCGCCAGGTGCGACATAGAATGGCTGGCTTATTCAGAGAATAGTCAGAGACTCACTCACACTTGCCGTTCGGACGACAGTAGCGCTCTCGCTATATAGCGGCTGCCGCGCTAAGCTTGCCAAATTCAAATAAAACTAGGCTGAATCTTTAACATGGGAGTTGCGCTTCTTATAATTCTGTATTCATTGGTTGTACTTTGAGAAGAAAAAAAAACAATATTTCAATTAACGACAAACGAAATATTTTTTAAGTGTTAATTTTCTGTAAATGTTTTCAAGTAAAACTAACAACAAACGTTTTAAACTGTCGTCATTTTGAAAGTACACATGTAAATCATTACATTAAAAATTTGTAAGCCAAATCTAAAATCGATATAATATCTACTTTCCAATCCACAATGGATTTCCTGGACACAAAGTGTTTTTATGTTCAAGTTCTCTATTCATTGGCATCAACGCCTATATTTAGACAAAATATAATTAAGCTACTTATCGTATTGCACTATTATTTGTTCATAGGACATATTTTATTGGGCTCTGGCAAATCGAGCCAGTCTACCTGCTCCGCCTACCCAAAAACATCCAAATGGAGCCAGAGGCTTAAGGGTGACCCTCGGACCACATCCAAATCGAGCCAGCTATTCAACCCTTGAAATCACTGAAGCAGAAGTTTTGTAGACTATTCCATATTTTCAGTAAGGCGTATTTAGACAACATTAAACATTATTAAAGAGCATCCACCTTTCTTGTAATTATAATACGACGAAATATTATAATTATACAAATATTATAATCATACTG
>JAGFPH010000048.1:416747-430920 GCA_018207615.1 Philaenus spumarius
AGGTAGAAAAGTATGACTGTTTGTATGTCGCCGACACCCCGGCCTGTACCTTGTTTTTATACCTGGACCTTGCAGGGCAATTTGTATATTAGAAATGACCAAAAAAAGTTGGGCAGTTTGTATGTGGCCCCCGATAAAATACCTAATTTCCATTTTATTTTGTTTTATTATTCTGAATGCCAATAAGGTCGTACTCTAACTATTTATTTGATAATAATGTTTTTCTTTTTCTTTTTTTTTGTCTTAGTTATGTTGTATCTTTTAGATGAAATGTTAATTAATTAGCTTTTAAGTTAATGTTTTTATATAGAATGGAAGCATTATGTTATATTGTTGCCTAAATTCATATTTGTATTCATTGTTAAGAAGCTCTATATTTTTGTAACAGAATGATAAAAAATCTTAAATTGCACTTCGTTACATACACTAGAACCAAATATAATTTGTGTGCAAAATATGTTCTTTGACGTCTAACGAACAATCTATCTTCGATTATGTTTGATTTAAATGTATTAAAACTCAAACTAAAATGTTATTAGGCCGAAAATTTGGGAACAATTGGCAAAAATGGTAAATATGAATTCTAATGTTAAAAGGAATACTTAAAAAACATATATAACTATCGTACAAAAATTAAAGTTTCTGATAAGTGCTAATGAAATTACGACAAAGAATGGGTCAAAAAACGGATTATTATTTTAACAGAGAAACTCATTAACAATTTTCTTAGAAGTTTTTACGTAGGTTCATTGCACTTCTACGTGAGAATCAAATGGTTGTGCTGAAAGTGATTAAAGTCAAACACAAATTAATTGCAATTGTTGAACTGATACAAAATTGGGTAAAACGAAACGCTTTGAAACTCTTCGTTCCTACTAATTTTTAAAACTGTGAATGTCCAACTGTGGCCTAATACAACTTTATCTTACTGTTTATTACTATTCTAAACATTTTGAGTATTGCCAAGAGGTGAAGAATGATTGAAGAAAATTAGGCAATTCGATGGCATATACGTTATAGATTAATACACGAATAAACTTTAAGTGAAACTTAGAACTGCAATCGAACTTCATAACGTTTACAGAATATTTAATAATGTATTTGTTATTCAAATTAGTTTATAGTCAATATTTACTAACTGTGTTACATGTTTAATTAAATAACAATACAGTACAATGTTATACGTAGTAACCTTTCCTGCAAAATGTAACATCAATTAATTTTAATTGTTGACTAACCACTAAACCATAATTAATTTAATGTACCAATATTGAACAGTTAAACATTTAAATTTAATGTTGATATTCAATGTTTTACATCGTTGCTGTCAGAATGCTAATGCTACATGATAATTTGTAAAATATTATATTGAAAAATGTACAATTAAATAGGTTCATTTCTTATTTTCAATTCATGTATAATTGTTTTCGTATTTTATTTTAAATGCAAATATGAATCAAATAAGTAATATCAATAGTGTAATTATGATTGGCTGAGGGCAAAATCGTAATACAAAATTCAACGACAGTTACAAAATACTATTTTTTAATGTTATGAGATATCGACTGATTAAGTAATCTCCTATTATATATTTTCTTTTTTATATTTTATTAAGTTGATTGCGTTACTAATTATTGAGCATGATCTAATTATTGTTAATTAATTTCTTTAAAATGACTAGTTCAGTTTTAAAGTGTTTATTTTGCTTTGCAATTATTATTTAAACAACAAACGTAAATTACAGTTATAAGGCCCCTACAGTTATTTTAAGCTAACCCTGGCTTTTAATAAAGCGTAATCAATTCGAAACCATTGAAAATCTATTTTAGTATGAGTTTTTCTTTAAAGTTGTTTCATATTTTCTTAAATAATATAACTATTTATGTATTTATTGTTGCTTGTTCGTGTTACATCACATTAAATAGCTGAACTTCTACTGAAACGGATTTAAAACATAATAATAGGAATCTAAAAAGTTCAAAACAACAACAATAAATAAAAGAAAATTTTTTTAATATTAATTCAAGGATTAAAATACTAAAACATTTTACTTTTTATTTATCAATAACATTTTAAAATCAAAGCTGTGACAAAATATACAAGTAGCCTATGTTATTAGTTAGTAATTTAAAATTTAACAAATAAACAAAATACGAGTGAGAAAGAAAACAACAAACACAGCAGATAACAAAATAGTCATATAAAATACAAAATTATTTAAACAAGATTAACGGCTAAACTCTAATTACCAAAAATTTAAATTCAAAAAGTGTATCTTATATTTTAACAAAACAATTCACACTGGTTTTCCTTTAACTTAACAAAATAACCAATATGTTTTATATATTTTTTCAATCAAAAACTTTTGCTTAAATATCTGCATTTTATGTAAACAATATAAACCTCGCATTGCCAAAATTATGAAATAAAGATTTTAACGTTTAATGCTTTTTATTTTAAAGTAAATATTTTAACAACCGAACCTAACATATTGCAAGCATTACTAAAACCTATTTTTCTACTAAAACAAAACTAGAGTTCAAGCATATATATATTCACGATAATTATCACGGTGGTAATGAGAATATACCGGCTAACATTCCGTAAACATTAAAATCAGTCGTCGTGTCGTACTTCGGCAAACCCTTAATTCTTGGCCAAATTAAATCTTGTGAAAGCAATGATGAATGTCTTCAATCTTCACGTTTTTATTGATATAAATTATTGCACCGGATTAATTACATCCGAATATTTCAATTCGGTTTAATGTGGCCATTTGTTTGACCTTTTTAATTTAGGCAGGCTAGAGAGATATTCTGCTCTGGCTAGTAACGTCACAAAAGAAGCTATTTTGATCTCTAAGAAGCGTAATGACCTCGAGTTTCTGAAAATAAATAAGTTTTTAAATCGAATTTTGAGGACTTATTTGTGTAGAGTAGGCTACATCCTACTTATTAGTTTACTGTAGCCTACTGTATTACATCCTACTTATGCGGATGTAGGCCTATAAAGGACAATTTGTAAATAATGTCAAAACAAAAAGGTTTCGTTGTTTTCTTAAAACCATTTTATGAAAATCTAAAACCGACGTACATCTTTTAGTATTACATTATGTAAATTATTAAAATATTAACTTGGCCATTTAGAAAGAGCAAGAAGAAAAACCTTGCAATTACCAATTCAATTTATAATATATTTTTTGTGAATTTTATTTCGAGATCATTTTTTGAATACAAAAATAAAAAATCTTACGAAACTTTAACTTAAAAAGAACAGGTTAACGCGTGAGTCAACAACAATGAAGTTGCTTGCTTGAAACCTTGAGCTCTACAGGAAGTAGACGATTGTTTCCACCTTAGAATTTACCAAAATTATTTTACTTGTCTATTTGAATATTTTGGTGTGAAATTTGTACTGTAGTTATGCTTTTAAAGTTTACTTATTATTCAAGTAACAAATATTCACGCAGTACCCCTCCCATTTCCCAACACTCAAAGGTAATTAATTGTAAGCGTAAAAGCCTTCTGTTACGGATAACTGCCCTTCGACATAGAACAAGTTACAAGTTGCTAGATCAAACAAACAGAATATTTTAATCAACTTGAATGTGGTTCATTAAAGATGGTCCGTATTATTGAAATTCAACAAGCAAATCCCGAATTAGTACGAGTTTAAATTAAGAACAGAAATCCAGTTAGGCCTATACATATTATTATTTTAAGGATAATTAATGTATATTATTACATATTCCTGTATTAATTGATTATATTATACTTAATTTAAGGATAATTTGCGGTCTGTAAAAGGTGCAGGATATTGAAAATCTATAGAGCATTTTGCGTTTCTTGACTTGGTATATGAATTGTAAAAATGAATAATTTAGGATTAAGTCAGTAGTTGTATAATTTTATTTAAATAATTTCACAAATATTATTCAACTCCATTTAAAGTGAAAACATTTATGAAACTTATTTACCACACAATTATTTTATCAGAAGTTTGGTAAATTATTTTAAACTGGAGAAATAGTTTTATTTAAAATAATTGATAGTTGTACTTAAAGTGCCAGACTGCAGACTGTTTATCATTATCCATGCTTTAAACTTTAATATCCAAAGGTCAATCTAGACTTGTTAGAAATGCAATAACATGCTTGTTTGATTCCTAATGATACAGTTTTATTGCTTCTTGTGCGGTCATTAAAATGGACAAAACCTTTCAAGGTTCTAACACAACACATGGAGCAATCAATTAATTCGACCTATCCTTCATCGCGTATGTTAAGACGCAATTATGAATGCCACATGTAATGTCAATAATGGAAAGAAAGTAAAACTGTTTTCCTACGTGCGCACTGCCTGTAATCTGTACCAAACTTCTGGAGCAAATGGTAAAACATAAGACCTAAAACGCTTTGTGTCTAGATAATCCATTGTGGATTGGAAAGTAGATATTATATCGATTTCAGGTTTGGCATACACATTTTTAGTGTAATGATTTACATGTGTACTTTCAAAATGGCAACAGTCGTTTGGTTTTAGTTTGACTTAAAAACATTTACAGAAAATTAACACTTTAAACATATTGCATTTGTCGCTAATTGTAAGCGACCAACGAAATATTTTTTGTTTTTTCTTTAACTCAAAGTACAACCAATAAATATAGAATTTATAAGAAGCGCAACGCCCCTGTTAAAGATTCAGCCTAGTTCCATTTGAATCTGGCAAGCTTAGCGCGGCTGCCGCTATGTAGCGAGAGCGCTACTGCCCTCGGTACGGCTAGTGTGAGTGAGACCGATAATGAAGTCATTATCTGTCTCACTCATACCTGGCGTGGAGGATTGTTGAGTCACAAACGGGTAGACATTTTCAGCCAGCGCTGCTTAACGGCTGCCGCGCTAATCTCGATTTGACGGCAACGAACCGGGCTGACTATTCTTCATAAGCGTTGCGCTTCTTATAGGTTCTTTATTCATTGGTACAACCGAGTTATCGGCAAAACACTAAAACGATAAAAAGTCAGTCGTCTATTAGAAATGGTTAAAGATCTTATTTGCACTTTTTATGTCATGTGAGAAATGGAGTTCATAGATATTAAAAAAAAAAAACAGTATACGAATTTTAATTAAATTTTGTTTCTTTTCTTAACTTGGGCATTATATATAACTACCAAGAAATTATATCATAACTTAATTTCGATCATAACTTGGTTATGCATTGCGCTACAGAAATAATTTACAAACTATTTTGTTTCAGTGGCGGATTAAAGGGGGGGCGGGAGGGGCAACAGCCCTCCCCCTCGTCCCAACTGTAAAAAAATTGCAAATCTTTGTTTTAAATAAACTACGTAAATTATATAAAAAAACATAGGTTTTGATTACCGTTTACATTTAGTAAGTAGGCTTAAAACATCAAGAAATATATCAAATTTTAATTGACTATCTTTTCTACAAAGAATCCTTCTAAAAACCACCTTCAACTAAATTCCATTTTAAGTTTATACAAGTACACGATAAAAAAAACAAAAGGAACCGGAACGGTGACCGGTGATATGAGAACATGAGCAAAATCAAGTCGGCCTAGTGTAGTCCGTTTAGCGACCCGACACACTTCATTGGCAGAGCGGATACAGGATTTCATTTTGGGAGAGGGTCATAAAAAGTCGAAAACAAAATTACCAAGAATTTAACAACAACGGGTCCGGGGAATTAAAAAATATATAAACTCTATGAAATAGTTTTTAATGCATTTCTAGACCATAAATATTGTCTTGAAAGAGCAAGAGTTTCTTACAGATTAAAGAATAAAAAAACACTAATTATTGAAGAGTAAAAAGGAGCGGTACTAAAATCAATAATAATTCCACGACATGATCATTAAATCCACATTGTTTTTCTAGATTTTAAAACAACGTAACACAAGCTCTTACTTATTCAAGTCATACCCATACGGCGGCGCGCTGCGTCAAACAATTAGCCCAACCAATAGAGATTGTTTCTTGTTATTGAATTTCAGCAAGCGACATCCGCAGTAGTTGTAAGGGTAGCACTTAGGTATATAAAATACAAAAACTATCAGGTAAGGAATTTTTTCGCATTTTTTATAAAAAAAAATGACAATACATTTTGACTTTTTAGGTTTTTCGTTGATATTATAAAATGTATGCATGGATCACGATACTTCCAACTGGACATTTGTAGAGAATTAAAAACATAAAAAATGGGTTTTGAAGACCCCGATCGGACCATTTCTCACCGAGAAAAGTCGGGAAACTCTTAATAATTAGAATTTTTCAAAGTTCATATCTTTGTTAATTTACAATATTAAGGGCAGATCTTTCGGAAAATGATTGCTTAGTATGTGTACTTCAAACAGGTGGAATATGAAATTTGTCGCATTAATAGTTTTTGCATAATTGCAGTACAAACAATTTAGGCCATTATTTTGTAAAATGCGGAGAAGAGAACGGCGCATCAGGCTGTTGTTTCACCCACTACCACTATTGCAAATTTACCGTCTGCGTCGGTCTCAAATTTTAGCGTTTCGCACTGTGTTCTTAAGCATTTTTATCATACTTTATCAACCTTATTGAAACATCGCAGATATAAGAATTTTAGGTTGTAATGTCTACTTTCAGAATCCGTTTGGTAAATTTAAATCGGGCTACTCAGGTTAATTGGGCGCATTATGCAAGGTAATGGCCTAAAGTGTTTAAAGTGCAATTGTGCAAAAACTATTAATACGACAAATTTCATCTTCTTCCTGTCTGAAGTACACATAATAAACAATCACTTTCTGAAATATCTGCCCTTAATATTATAAATTAACAAAGATATGAACTTTTAAAAATGGTAATTTTTAAGCGTTTTTGACTTTTCTCAGTGAAAAGCGTTCCAATCAGGGTATATAAAAAACGATTTTTAGGTTTTCTTTTTTTTAAGTATCGTGATCCATTCATCATTTATTATAATATTAATGAAAAACCAAAAAAGTGCTAATTTATTGTAATTTTTGTTTATAAAAAATGCAAAAAAGCTCCTTCCCCGATAGTTTTTGTATTTTACATACCTATGTGCTACCCGTCACTGTGGAGGTTTGCTGTTAAATTCAATAACAAAATTAGCCTTCTTCTAAAGTGCTTTTTTTGGCTGGGTTAAATGTGTTAAGACAATCGGCGCAATGGTACATATTTCACAGACAAGACCTTTAGGAGCCGATTAACACTAAATCAGGTTTTCCTTATATCAAACGAAAATATAGAATTTACACTAAAATCCATATAAACATCAATATACAAGAATATCGATTTGTACTAGATATATCAATTATAAAATATGCTTGCTCGTTATTTGAAAAACTGTCAAATCTTAAGGGTTTACAGAAAACTTCATTATCTAAGAAATTGTAAGAGTGACGAACGATTGGAATACAGTGTTAGAAAGTTCAAATCTTGACGAATCCAAAGGTGAAATTATATTCTTTTCAAAACAAGTCTGTCTAACGATTATGAGTCTTAGAAAAGTGACAAGTTTTGTGCCTTTTCTTTGCGTTTTTTTTTTGCGTGGAGTCTTCTTTTGAGACAACTACATTTTTAAAACGATGATTAAATTTGTAAATACAAAAATTAATGTTTAAAACATTTCCTTTCCAATTGTTTTTATTTTATTGAGATTGGATGATTTTTAGAGGGTGGAATGTTCAATACAATCGGACAAAACAATAGTGCTGTCTGTCACTTGCTCGGCGGGCTGATACGACACTATAGTGTTATTTGGCGCTTGTAGGGTTAAATCAAACATATAAATCAGGCCTTAAAAAATGTTTTTGGGGGGGGTCATGACCCTCCCACTGTATCCACCCCTGCTTGAGAGGGTGGATGGCCGGAGTGAGCTGCAACAACTACCACAGATTGTGTCATTAAGAATGTCGAATCACTATAGCTAAGAATTACTGCAGGGTTGTTGGAGGAGATGAAAACGATTGCATTTCAGGGCTGAAGTTAGAAGTAAAACTATGGGTATCAAAGTGGAAAAGGACTACAGCTAATAAAAAGACAACTTTACCTAACTATGCAGTTGATTGTTTAGAGTTTTGTTCACCTGAAGTGTATCCTTCACTGAAGAGAAGACAAGAAAAAAGTTATAGATAAGTACGTTAAAAAGGGGGGGAGAAGAAAATTAGTGCTTTCCAAAAAACGTTAATTTGTACAGTCAGTTTATTATATATAACTAGTCAGTTATAATATTTTACGGCTTTTATTTTCTATGTAGACCCTATATTAGATATTTTTAATAATTGTACAAATAAACAAATAATAAATCTTTTTCGACAGATTTCTTCACCTGCCTTTTTTCACCTTATAGGTTATTTCTCCCTTTATTAAAAAATTATGAGGTGTTTGATATAGGCTAAATAGCTAAAAATCTAAATATTTAAAAAATTTAAGTTTTGATGTTTTGGATAACTTAAAAGAAAGGAAAGTACATTCCTTCATTCTATTCTTCATACTCTTGGTGATAAGAACACACAAATAAGACGATTAAACTTAAACAACAAAACTGACATCACAAAACTAGGGAGCATTTCGTTATAACTTACGTACAGCTTTAAAGACCGCCATTCCCCACAAAACTTCATTAATCCGCCACTGTTTTGTTTGTCGTTAAAAATGCATTTTTTAACTTTCTCTGTTAAATTAATACTTTTTAAGCTAATTGAAGTTAAATATTTTAAATGGACACCATTTGAAAATTTACTCTTTGTACTTGTTTTTTATTCTTTTAAAACGTTACAAAATATGCATGCCAAGTTTTAACTTGAAATTGTACCTACTTCCAAATTTAAAATGGAGTATTGTAAAAATTCAAAATGGCTGATTATCTTGACACAAAGCTTTTTAGGAACTTTTTTTATTTTAACGAAAGAAGCTCGCCCCAAAAGTGTTGTGAGCTGTTTTAGAAATGCCCCATGTACGCTTTAAAACCGAGTATTTACAAAAGTATAAGAAAAGCTTACAGGCACTATGGCAACAACAAGAACCAACCTACATCTCCCAAGAAATTAAACAAAGTTATCCTCCAATTCTATGTCTATAATTTAAAAATGAATAATAATAATAATAATAAATATATTGGTTTTTATATACTGTATATAATTTGAAAGTTTACTCCTGTTATTCATTTTGATCACAAGCAAATCGTTCTGCATCAATATATTGATCTTTTGATCTTTTAAAATTTCCCAACTTATACCTTTGAAAACCTTTTACAATACATCGTAAAACTCATAAAATTTACAAAATGTGTATTCACTAAAAATGTCCATCTTTTTATCCTAATGACTGTTTGTCCATAGTAATAAATTTGGTAATAATATTATCCTTTACAAAATACACTTTTAAATTTACTCCTTAGCAACATTAGTTTTCTCTGAGTAGGCCCTATAACAGGTATTGGTAAGAAAGTGTGATCCTGGTCAACCAAATTTCTTAAAATTCTGGATTATGTATTTTGAGTTTCCCGTGTTTGAAAGCTCATACCGGTATGAATGCAATTTCTGCGTAATGAAAAATAGTCCGAGTAGGCTAAAAGCAATTGATACAATCACGACCAATATATACTTCTTTGAAAATTTAATTTGGTCAACTTTTTTCTTATAACTTATATTTTAACCAACAATAATTTAAATTTATTGAAGTGTAAACTTCTATTTGTAATTAGCTGTAAATGGGAATATTAAAGCAAACAGTTGTTAACTGTTATGTTATTCAATTGGTTGCTATGGTAATAAATGTAATACATGTGTTGATTTATCAGTCTAGACCTAACCTAAGAATTTCTTCCGACTAAATTTACAAATGTTGAAATACAAAAATGTTTTTATCGAAATAAATTATAGCCTATGTTACTCAGGGATAGTGTATTAATTTTTTATAAAAAAACGGCACTAACGATTTTGATGAAATTTGGCTTATTTGTAGCCCTTAATGTACCCTACCATATGCAAAAAACAGCATCTTTCTAATTTTGTCATTTAGCTAATAATAATAATAATACCTGATTTTTGAAGGTTTTTTGGCCGAAAGGGGGTTGTTTTTCAAAAATTTTCAAAACCTTATTTCATGCATTTATACAGGCCTAATTGACTTGCTTGGTGCAAATTTGTTCGAAATCGATCGAATAATTTTCTCTCTATCTAATAATAATAATTATTATTAATTAATCTCCTACTTTATTATCGCCTCTCCTATCCCACCTACAATTATGAAGTCACAGTGAATCTGTTTAATAATTTTAATATGTTTGTGATAAAGTATGTGCCAGTTCCCAGTACCGTTTATTTATGTAGAGATGTGTAAAAATTATAATTCAGTCACGCATATTATAAGATAGATAAAGATCAGCTGTTCTTGCTCTTTCAATGTCCTTAGAATTATACTTGCTTTCGATGTTACATCCTAGTTATGAAATGCTATGTTCTTAGAAGCTATTTTTTTGACTTTAAACTGTTGAATTTGAACCCATATTTTTTATGGCAAGTTTCTATGCAACAAGACGTAGAATATGTGTTCATCATTTTTTTAACTTCCCTCTACCAATATAGGGAAGTTATTGATTTTGGTCCGATTTTCGAAAGTCGAGTTTTCATTAAATCTCCACGTTTTCAGGTCCCAGGAAGCCATTCTGACTATTCCCGCCGAGATGTCCGACCGTGTGGGTGTGTGTGTGTGTGTGTGGATGTATGTGTGTAAATAAATTTTTGTCGTACAGTTTCTCAAAAACGAATCAACCGATTGAATTCTACGACATGTCATTCGAAAGGGTGTATCAAAACTTAGATCTGATTAGATTTGAGAGTTAATCCTTTGAGCCAATCCGAAGAAATTTAAAAAAATAACCTACATTTTTTTTTGAATTTTTATGTTTTTTAAAAATAACTTTTAAGCGTGCGAAAAAATCATAATGAAACCACGTATACATTTTTTGTGCTTAAAAAACTGCGTCGACTGCTTTTTTTTAAATGAAAATCGGAAGACGCATTCAAAAGTTATCGTTGTTTAAAAATTCACAAATTTTCGTTTTTTGGTATTTTTTGGTATTTTTTTAACATATCTTCCAGATTTCTCAACAATCAATATAAACCTGTACATTTTCTTTTTGTGCTTTAAAAACTGCGTAGAATGCTTTTTTTAAATGAAAATCGAACGACGTATTCAAAAGTTATCGTTGTTTAAAAATTCACAAATTTTCGTTTTTTGGTATTTTAACAAATAAACTCATTTTTAAGCGTTTTAAATTCAAACTAAGCGGGAAGTTCTAGGGTTGGCCTGCACGGTCAACCAATTTCCAGATTTTTTTTATGTGTAAACTTCTATAGGCGCACCGCGTCGAAATAATTTTGCGGGCGGTGAATCAGATTTTACCGTCACGCATTTTTCGTCACGCTCTACTATATATATTACACATGTGAATATAGCAGAGTATATAATTTACTTGGTAATACCTCTGAAATGGACATTTTGCTTCCTCATTTCGTAAGTTGTTTTAAAATAGTTTTCTTGGTAATACCTCTGAAATGGGCATTGTGCTTCTTCATTTTGTACATTGTGTTAAAATAGTTTACTTGGTAATACCCCTGAAATGGACATTGTGCTTCCTCATTTTGTAAGTTGTGTTAAAATAGTTTACTTGGTAAAGTGTTAAAATAATCAAATTTCAGATTAAACCAATACGACCAACGATTTATATTCATTACAGTTTTCACTTCTCTCGGCAGTTCCGCGACTGTTTTGTCTTCTTTTTTTAATGTCTCAATATTTTGCGTCTTTTCGTGTTCAGGTAATATTTATTAATCTTACTTATTATGCAATTTCCAAAGTATTGTATTTGCAAATTTCTAATAAATTATACAAATAAACGGTAACTTTAAAAAATATTTCGCACTTATTATTATTTGTTTTACTTTTTTTGTAATGAGCTTGCCTTTTACTAGGTTCATTCACAGCACAAACTGAGTTGCAAAGTCTATAAAATGATATGCTTTCTATAATTTTACGCTGGCACATTTTATAACTTTTTGCACAGACAAAATATACTGCAGTCTATTGTTAGAAAGTTAAAATACTCCATTCAGTTATTGTATTTCATAACAATCTTTAAATAAAAAGCAGAAACCATCTTGGGGATATGGGAATTGTTTGAAACTAATATTTAACGATGGATGTAATAATTGAGCAAGTTTAAGTAAATAGGCTACTTCTGTATAAAAAGTTCCTTCAATTTAAATAAACCGAAGAAGTGTGAGTTAGACTCCGCCCAAAGAAAAGTGGCGAGATAGCTGTTTTAGCAAACATATATTAATAACAACGAATAACACGTTATATACTCAACATAATGAATAAATTCTTGTTGGGGGGGTGATGGTTCAAAACAATTCTAATGTCGTACTTAGATTGAATAGAAACCCATTTTTTATCATATTTTCAAAAACGTTTTGATCTGCTGTAGTTTTCCAACAAAGTGTATATAAAAATAAATATTGATCTTGGCTTGTGAGAAACACAAAATCTCACAACTAATACGTTTATTAACTAAAACGCTTTTCAACGACAAAGTCACCATCTACAGCGATGCACGAGCTACAATAGTCAAACTATAACTATAGTTTGACTATTGAAGCTCGCGCATCACTAAAGATGGCGACTTGTCGTTGAAACGCGTTTGAGTTAATAAACATATCAGTTATGAGATTTTGTGTTCAAAGTTTATTCTATCCTAAAAAAAGTATTTGTGTCCGCCATTTTGTTTCTTCAAAATTTTAGCAGCATAATTTCCTCAAACAGAAATGAGTGTTATTGTAAGAGAAACATGTTATTCATAAATTTTTATACAACGGCTTGGATTTGCTGTAGTCTTCCTATAAGGTTAACTACTATGAATACCTCAATGTTTTCTTCTTTCAAAATGTCGAAGTTTTATGAAATGTAAAAAGTTACCTTATTTGTTTCCAACATAGTAAATTACAACAAAGAATGTAAAGCCACTGAAGTTTTAATATAATTACAACCATCACGTACATTCCTGTCGTATTGTAGACAAGTAGGCCTACGTAACCATTACCGTCAACATTGTGTGGGCTGTGGAAGCCGGACTGGTTGCAGTAAATAAGGAAAGTAACAAGTATAAGATAACCTATAAAGTGGCAACTCAACGCCCACTCATAACCTAATTACCTTTGCTACTTTTATACTGTTGTCAATCAGCTGAAATGAAAGGCAATTTCTGTCGGCATTTTTTGTGTTGAAGGTTCAACGACGTTTTAATGAAAATATTTCATAAAACAATCATTGATCGGCTGCGTTTAGTTGTACCTATCCGTCCTATCAGCTAGTTTGATAAAAAAGAATGCAGGTGTGTTTAAGACCACACGGGAGAAATGTTAACTTCTAAGGCATAGTCTGATAAATATAAAATATACTAGCTGACCCGTACGGCGTTGCCCGTGGTGGTTGGTATTTTCAGTCTTTTTAACGTAATTGTATTATTTTTAAGTGTTCAGTCAGTGAGTGGTATTTGGCTTTTATATATATAGATCTTAAATAATAAAAGCACTATTGTCATAATAATAAAAGATCTGAAATTATGATTTTAGTAACTTTGATCCCCCCAAACCCCTCCTAAAATTTCAAAATTTTCACACCCTTTCTTAGTAAGCACCTATGGCCCTAGAGAAAGCTACATACCAAATTTCATTACAATCCGTTCGGTAGTTTTGAAGAAATCGTGATTTAATAACTTTGATCTCCCAAACCCCCCTACAATTTCGAATTTTTTCAAACCCTTTCTTAGTAAGCATCTATGGCCCTAGAGGAAGCTACATACCAAATATCATTCCAATCCATTCGGTAGTTTTGAAGAAATCGTGATTTAATAACTTTGATCCCCCCAAACCGCCCTAAAATTTCGAATTTTTTAAAACCATTTCTTAGCGAGCGCCTATGGCCCTATAGGAAGCTATATAACAAATTTCATTCCAATCTATTCGGTAATTTTGGAGAAATCGTGATTTAGTCATTTTTACCCCCAAGCTCCCCTAAAATTTCCAATTTTTTAAAATCCTTTTTTAGTGAACACTTATGGCCCTAGAGGAAGCTACATACCAAATTTCATTCCAAT
>JAGFPH010000048.1:431509-442649 GCA_018207615.1 Philaenus spumarius
AAACCCTTTCTTAGCGAGCGCCTATGGCCCTAGAGGAAGCTACATACCAAATTTCATTCCAATCTGTTCGGTAGTTTTGGAGAAATCGTGATTTAGTAATTTTTACCCCCAAACCCCCCTAAAATTTCCAATTTTTTAAAACCCTTTTTTAGTGAACACTTATGGCCCTAGAGGAAGCTACATACCAAATTTCATTCCAATCCGTTCGGTAGTTTTGAAGAAATCGTTTTTTAATAACTTTGATCCCCCCCAAAAATCCCCCCTAAAAATTATATTTTTTTTCAAACCCTTCCTTAGTGAGCACCTATGGCCCTAGAGGAAGCTACATACCAAATTTCATTTCAATCCGTTTGGTAGTTTTTGAGAAATCGTGATGAGTGTGTCAGTGGTATTTCGCTTTTATATATATAGACTTTCCAGTGAGCATCTATGGCCCTAGAGGAAGCTACGTACCAAATTTCATTCTAATCCGTTCGGTAGTTTTGAAGAAATCGTGATTTATTTACTTTAATCCCTCTAAACCCCCCTAACATTTCTAATTTTTTCAAACCCTTTCTCAGTGAGCACCTATGTCCCTAGAGGAAGCTACATACCAAATTTCATTCCAATCCGATCGGTAGTTTTGAAGAAATCGTGATTTAATAACTTTAATCCCCCCAAACCCCCCTAAAATTTCGAATTTTTTTAAACCCTTTCTTCGTGAGCACCTATGGCCCTAGAGAAAGTTACATACCAAATTTCATTCCAATCCGTTCGGTAGTTTTGAAGAAAACGTAATTTAATAACTTTAATCCCCGCCAAACCCCCCTAAAATTTCGAATTTTTTCAAACCCTTTCTTATTGAGCACCTATGGCCCTAGAGGAAGCTATATACCAAATTTAGTTCCAATCCGTTCAGTAGTTTTTTTAGAAATCGTGATGAGTGAGTCAGTGGGTTTTCACTTTTATATATATGGATTATTAAAATTATTTTGGTTGCTAAAAAATCCTGCATAAAAGAAATTAGCAAAGTACACAAAATTTTATTATTTTAACACTACCAAGTAAACTATTTTAACACAACTTACAAAATGAGGAAGCACAATGTCCATTTCAGAGGTATTACCAAGTAAACTGTTTTAACAACTTACGAAATAATAAAGCACGAGGTACATTTCAGAGGTATTGCCAAGTACACTATTTTAACACAATTTACAAAATGAGAAAAAACAATGTCCATTTCAGAGGATTACCCAGTAAACTATTTTCAAACGACTTACGAAATGAGGGAGCACAATGTCTATTTCAGATATATTATTACCAAGTAAACTATATTTAGTACTCTGCTATATATACATGTGTACTATATATAGTAGAGCGTGATGGGAAATTGCGTGACGGTAAAATCTGATTCACCGTTTACAAAATATTTTGGACGTGGTGAGCCTATAGTTTACACTTCAATAAATATAAATCTTACAAAAGGCTTGGAGTAGTAAACATACGGGAACTGAAATAATAAGAACAAGAATTTACGAGACTTAATTTTATCCACGAGACTTTGTTTAGTCCCAGCAAAGATTCACAGTTGAATACTGGAATTAAAAAACATCGGGAAACTAGTAGACGACTTCCGCAGAGTTGGCAACAAAACTAGTAGGTACACCGCGATGTATGGTGGTACATGTTTACTTACAGATTTAGCAAAGCTGTGTGGATAGGTGTAGATTACCTATTCTCTATGATCTCAAAGAGAGTCTTGCAAAATGCCTCCTCTCGTGAGCATACACACATGTTGGGTCTCAATAAATTGTAAAATACGGGTTTCTTATATTTGCATTGGTTCAATTATTTATACTAGACTAATTTTCATGTATTAGATCTTTACTTAATTATTTCAAAAGACTAGCCTGTTAAATATAACAGGAACCTTGTACAACTTAGTTGTGTTATATTTTACAAAATATACTCCCACGTCAAACAAGTTTTCTGTTTGATTTTCCTACCTAGTTCACCAATAATAATATTGATTGGATTTATTTAAATAATGTTTTTTATTGAATTTAATTTACGTTCAATAAATACAGGTTGTATGACGTTGAAAATACTGGTTGCTAAGATAAGACCACCCACGCTATTCAGCTTTTACACTGATGCAACCAAACTCCTTTAACTGGTTGCTCACAATTCATGAAACAAGTTGTGTGAATCTGACTACATCCAACCAACTACACTGATGCAACCAATTGTAAATGACTCAGCCATGTTGATCGATTAATCTGTTTGTTACTATAATGTGATCTTAATAATAAGAGTTGGATTTAGAAGTAATATTGTTTTGTTTTTGTCTACTATAGATTAAGTGCTGTATTATAATTTTATATTTCAAATTGTTTTATTTAGTTTGTAGCTATATTTTTCTTTTTTTTCTAAATCTTGATTTTGTTTGTTTTGTTATTGTAATAAAAGAAATGAAAAATATATATTTTTAAATAATGGAAACAAAACTGTCGGTACTACTAAGCTAACTGCAAAAACCTTACAACCACAGAGAAGAAAAATATTCCTTCTCTGTGTTACAACTCAGTGCAACGCGCCGGCGAGCCACTTTGGCTTGTTATTGTATAATATTTGTGGGAAATGGTGTGGGGGCTGGCCATTGCATGGAAGTTATCATCTGAAAGTAGCCTAAATGTTGACTACAAATAACCTCCAAAATCTTATAATACACATTTATTGCACACAAAAAATAATATTTTACAAGTAAAGTACCAAATTCTGAACTGAATTTTTTAAATGTCTTATGGAAATTAATTAAAAGTAGAATACTTTTTTAATAGGGAATTTCCTGCTGATCATTTTTTTGTCTATTACAATTTTTTCCTTAGTAAAAATAAATATAAATTTATATTCGATGTTGGAACGGTCTTAGATGTAAACATTTGTTTGATAACGACAGCAAAAACTATAGTTACCTATCAACAGAAATACGAAATTGTTCAGCCTAATTCCCGACGAGGGATCGGCTGAAGGGGTACGGTGGAAGTATTTTAATCTACGCAAAAAACGCTATCATTTAGTTCAAAAAAATCTTCTGTATATTTTTCCACTTTTTGTTTTACCGGGCTAGGCCTGTCTAACGAAGCTGCAAACGTAGAAGAGGTAGTAATGTTTATTCAACAGCTAACCTAATTAAATTACTCAACTGGAAACAAGTTAATTGTTATGGATGGTTATTAGGCCTAACCTAACAGAATGCTGAAATAATAGCAGTGAGTGACGAGGCAATAGATTGATTTCGCGCTCAAATTGCAGTCTTCCGAACAAAGAGCATATTACCATGTCTGGCTTTACAATTAACGCGTTTCCTTAGAAAAATGCAGTTTTACTTTCATTTACTTGTTAAACCTACCGCTAGGTATTTATTTCATTGCTAATTACCGACTGCAGCGCTGATTACGGCGCATTCTGGTGGTTGTTTATGTACTTTTCTTAATCAGTCCTCGGTATGGACGTCTAGCAATGCGATGTTATTTGAACGTTTGCGATAAATTGGTTCAATTTGCGGATTGAATGAGTAAAGATGTACTTTTAATTAAAATGGCGGCTTTAGTAACGATCAAGTCTTTAGAATTAGTATAACGACTTGCTAAGAAAAGTAAAGGCAGAGAAAGTTGTTTTTAACGTATGTTAGGTTAGGCGAAGTAGGCAAAACTATCTATAAGGCCCTACCGTATTGCAATAAATAATAGATACTTTTTCTAATTTATATTCTTAGTAGTCACTATTTTTATAATCAAATTTTTCCTCATTTTCGTACTCTAAATTATATACATTGAGTAACAAAACTCTGTACCCAAACTTCAGGATATTGTTCCTTGGACCAAAATAAGCAACGAATTAAAAAAATATGCTACTAATAATGGTCTATCTTACCATTACTTATCGTTTACTGTCTGTCTGTCCATGTGTGTTTTTTACTAAAAAAATCATATTTGAAAAACTCCTGAAAAAGTTTAAACCAAACTTTAATCAACCCTTTATATTAATGTGGTCTATCTAAAATAAAAGTTTAGTTGAATTTGCTTCTCTCGTTTAAAAATGACGGCCATTTAAAATTTTCATACTGAAAACTTTACCTTTGAAACATATTTGTCAAGAATACTTTTTTTTTAAATTAATAACCAAAGCTTTTGGTACTTTATTTATTTTTTTAAATTTACATTATTTTACTTAAATCAACAACTATCAATTAGAAATCTCGAAATCGACTAGAATTTACACTAAGTGCTCAAAATTTTGTCCATTAACAAAAGTACAAAGCTCAAAACGGTTTAACATTGATCTTCTCAATCGGTTGAAATCTAGAAAATTGTCTTGCTGCAGCAACTTCTATTCTAGCCACCAGATCTATTTCATCATTTACTGCTGTAGGATAAACTAGAGTTTTCATTTGTCCCCATAAGAAGAAGTCAAGTGGTGTAATATCAGGTGACCTGGGAGGTCAGGCCACAAATCCGGCACGTCCAACCCATTGCTGCATAGGCGTAACCAGGGGGGGGTTTTGGGAGTTATAACCCCCCCCCATTGAAAAAATATTTTGGACTTTGTTTATATTTAAATATCTAACTTTTTTTCAACACCTATGCAAATGTTAAGCTACAATAAATTATCAATATATTGCTGACATTGGGGACTGACACTTTATTTTATATAGATGCAGTGTAGTGTATCAAAGTATATTGTTCTAAAGGCAGCACACGGCGTTTCCGCAACAGATTATTTGCTGTCGCCGTCATATCAACAGTGGCGCGAAGGAGAGTATTAGAGCATATAGGCTACTTTCGTCGGAAAAATAAACGATCTGTTTATTTGCCGCTGACGGTAGCTGTGCAGCCACTCGCTGCCATTACAATCGATGGACTTTCCATCTCTCCGCCGAAACAGTGGCGAATGTGACCAAATACACGCCAATTTTCCTTATTTTAGTATTTTTTTTTTTTTAGAATACTATTCTTCAGCCGCGTGTGCAGTTCGTCAAATGATAAAACCGACATTTTTAAATAATTGAAAAATGTTTCTTCTAGTTCCTCAAATTGGGAAACACAGTGTAGAGTGCTCAAAAATCTTCTCTTCTTTTATTTATTGATTGGACTAACGAAAATAAGTATATTTTTTGCTTCCTTTTCAATCGACGATGGAATAACAATAAAGCGAGAGTTGCTCTCTGTTCATATAAAAAAAAACATTAAAAGAAAAAATATATTACATAACACACTTCGTGATTAATGAACTAGACACTTCAGTTTAATGAATCACAATGAGGCTTTTTATGAGCGAAGGCGGTAACTAATCCGCAGTCGGAAAAAAAAACGCTGTGTGTTCCAAGCCTATGAGGTTAGAGGCATCGCACGGAAATATTTGGCGGGGAATGAGTCATGGTTGCTATTCTAAATAATTCTGAAGTAGGCCTGAAACACAATTAGAAGTGGAAAATTATACATACCTATATCGTTTTAAAGTACTTTTGGGAAGCCTAAAACGTGTTATTTTGCATCTTAATTTAACCCTAGAACCGGCAATGTTAACGAAAATGGATTTTTTGGCATTTGCAAGCATTTTTTTCACAAATTCGCCAAAAATAGTAAACGAACTATAATCCAAAAGTGTTCCACAGCTTTTTTGTAGAGAAAGGTTCAAAGAATTTATATATGCTTACAATATATATAGATTTTATTGTGTTGCCTTGGACTGTTAATTATATCGTTATAATTACCTTGTATTAGTTGTCTTCAGTCCTTAGTTGCAGATTATAGCTACAGCGCTGTTTCGCCGAACACTGTCGTCTTCGTCAGGCTTGTACTAACACATATACGAACACATAACACTAACACACACAAAATCGGAGTATAATTCGTCGTAAGAATTTAATAAAAATGTTTGTGGTCACATTATCGCGTCGTTCATGTCCAGCTGCAGGTAGGACACTAGATGTAGACAGAGGTTATCCGTATGTTCTGATAATTAAATTGAAAGTTTGAACGAATCTATTTGTTTTGTTATGTTTGCTTGACTTTGGCGATTATGTCGTATATAGGGTTGGAAGAGAAGTTCAACTTGTCGTTCAACATGTTATCTGGATTATTTTTGTACTCCCTATATATCTGAAACTCTTCCAATATATCCATTGTAGTCCCTTTATTGACTTTGTGCAATATTTGTAAATTAGTGTTTATGTTGGTGTAATTATGGTTCTCATTAATTAAGTGTTCTGCGTAATTTGAGCTCTGTCTGTCTGTTAATGTTTTTATGGCTAGGGGTATGTTCCTTGAATCTGGTTTTGAACGAGCGTCCTGTTTGGCCTATATATATTTTATCACAGTTATCACAAGATAGCTTATATATTCCACTATTTGTAAATTTGTCTTTGGTACAATTAGGCTTGGTTTGTAGAAAATTACTCAAATTATTTGAAGCTCGATGAGCGATTTTATATCCATGTCTGCGGAAAATGTTGCTGATAGGACGATCTAGAATTCGGTTAAATTTCATAGGGATGTATTTAGGTTTTTCGATAATTGAAGTTGGTTTTCTGAATTTCTTTCTGTGTTTGGTTATTATTTTATCTATTAAAGTGGGATCGTATCCATTGGATATTGCGATATGTTTTATTGTATTTATTTCGATGTTAAAGTCTTCTAGGTTCATAGGCGTGTTGATAGCGCGGTGTACGAAGCTATTGTAAGCTGCCAGCTTGTGTGATATTGGATGGTTAGAAGTATAGTGAATTGTATGGTTGGTCTATGTCGGTTTTCTATAAATTTTAAAGCCATGTTTATTCTCATTTCTTGTGATGGTCAGGTCAAGAAAGTTTAGGCTGTTGTTGGCCTCGATTTCAGTGGTGAACTTCAGTGTGGGATGGATGTTGTTTATGAAATTGGTTAGTTTATTAATTTGTCTCTTTGTTCCTTCAAACAAGCATATTATATCATCCACGTATCTATGGTAATAAATTATTTTCTTATTGAACGGGTTTGTGTGGCTGATGATATGTTTATTTTCAATTTCATTGAGGAAGATACAAGGCAGCGAAATTCTTGGAACGCATTACAAAAAAAGAATTTAAATTCACAAATAACCATAGTTTGAAGAACAGCTTAGATTTAATCAAGAAAATTGAAGACACACCCTTCCTAAATGGCCAAACACTACTATCATTCGACATATCCAACCTTTACACGAACGTCCCAATCAAACAAACAATAGAAATCCTAAAAGGAAACCTAAAGATTCACAGCAAACTCAGTGCAGAAGCGATAAGAGAGCTAATCGACCTACTAACATCCTGTCTTACCCAAAATTACTTCACTTTCAACAACAAAATTTACTTACAAAGTGAAGGTCTGGCCATGGGTTCCCCTCTATCTGGTATAATGGCAGAAGTCCTCGGGAATCAATGCATGAATCTTTTGAATGTGGTAGGGATGCAAACCATCTTCTTTCAGGACTCTAAAAACTGACATCTGATTTGTACTTAGCGCGTTTCCAACTGCTCAATAAGAGTGCTTGTTGCGGGATTTTCATTGAAATGGTGCAGCACATCTTCTTCGAATTCAAATGTTCTAACAGTCCAGTATCGTTCATGGCCACTTTAAATGAACCAGTTTCTTGTAGTCTATTATGAACTTTGGTAAAGGTCTTAACACAAGGGCGCCGCCTGTTAGTAAACATCTCACCATATAATCTTCTAGCCTGCGTAGAATTTCGACCACCAAGTCCATACACATAATGAATGTCACAGTTACTCTGCAGCAGTGAAATTATTCATAGTAATGCTGTAGCTACTTTGAACTACAAACACTTATTGGACTTGGAGGTTATAAATACAAAAAGAAACAACAAAAGTGTTTTCAATTGTTGTAGAAAGGTTAGCTGATTTTAAAGATGTTTTAAAGTCAACTGATTTATTTAACAACTGTTAATACTCCGTAGATAATGTAGTTGATGTAAGCAAATTAATGTAAAACAATTACATTAAACAAATTATGCTACAACAAAGACTATTTGTGTCTTTCATTTTTGTACTATTGACTCATAATTAAAGGAACACTTAAAAAGCATAGTGTCCTGTCTAACAAAAACTGTAATAAGTCCGTTATTTTTTATCTGATTAAAAAAAAGTACCAAAAGTTTTGGTTAATAATTTCTAAAAAAAGTATTCATTACACATTTTTGTCAAATTTATAGTTTTCAAGTTATTTAAGCGTGCAAATTTTAAATGGCCGCCATTTTAAAACGAGAAAAGCAAATTCAACTAAACTTTTATTTCAGATAGAACACATTAATATAAAGGGTTGATTAAAGTTTGGTTTAAATTGGTTCAGTAGTTTTTCAAATATGATTTTTTGTTTTAGTAAAAAACACATATGGATAGTCAGACAGTAATCGAAATAAGATAGACCATTGGTAGCATTTAATTTGTTGCTTATTTTGGTCCAAGGAATAATACCTGAAGTTTGGGTACAGAGTTTTGTTACAACCTGTATATTATAAATGCACTAATTTGTATCTATTCTCTTGTTTTATCAATAGTCTTATCTCTACTCTCCCTTCTCGTCTTCATTGGTCTTGCACAAAACAAAAAAGCTAAGCACAAAATGTTCGTATCAAAATTATAGACAGAATTAGTTTTTATTGATTAAATAAATTTCATATAGCAACACGTTTGTCTTTAGACCTATTGTTAGCGAATTGTATACTTCCTCGTAGGTAATAAAAATAAATTTAAAACTATTTTCTTATGTTCATATCAAAAAGTAAATAGGCTATAAGATTTTTCTTAAACTTTCATTAATGCAATGTTAACACAACTTTCATTAGCCTACAGTTGTCTACTGCAAATTGGTAAAAAAAATTTGTTTTAATGAAAAGAAACCTGTTGGAATGGTTGTTAACATAAGTTATCTGTAATTATATTCAGTTATAGGACTACTTATAGTTTTCATCTTAGATTATTGCAATATTATTTGGTTTAATTTATTAATTACAAATGTATAATACACAAACCAATTAATTACAATCTCTAGGTTCAATAATTTCATAAATCCAATATAAACCGATTAGATGAATTTTCACATTTTATTACTCATGACCTTCAAAATGTCAAAATTGTTTTTGTCATTTTCGACACAATATCGCTTAGCCTGTTTTAAATAAGTTTTTTTTTATTTTACATTAGTTCAAAGAAAAGTTGAAACAAAGATGTGTTAAAATATTTGGGTGAGTATACAATATTATACAGATATAAATTTTGATTTAAAAGTTGGTGCTATTGATTAAGTTATAGGCAACGGATTATAGCCGAGGCTTGATTTACTTTTTGTGAAGAAGAAGAAGAACTCGATGTTTGCTTGATAATGTATAAAGACATTTCATTGTGTACATCCACATGAATTGCGCATGTTTTGTAACCTATCACAAGCAGTTTTTATAACCAAAAGGCCTAGTTTAGAATTAATACGACACTATGTAAAAATTATGCATATTCAGTCGTATTTAGAAACAAACTATATTTAAAGCAAAAAAAAATACTGATAACCTTAATAGGTTATTGACTATTGTTTTTATTGTTGTTTATTATGCAGTTGGAGTTTAAATGGATGGCGTGAGGAAGGTCAGTTAATATGAATCTTTCTTTTGATTCTGTAGTTTTGTATCAAACCCAGGGCGTTTCAACATATATTTTGGAAATATATATTAATATTTTTATTTTCACTTACATGTACAAGCATAATATTAAACTAAATTTTTATGGTACAAATTTTAGTTTTGTAGTTATATATTCTATTCTATGAAATAACCAGGGTTTAAGTTATATCTCTATAGCCTTCAGCTTCTTAATACTTTTTAAGTTCCATTTCAATTTTTACAACGAGATCATCTTAAAAACCATTAAATACAAATTATTCCGTTCATATTCACTTCTTATAAACACACACAGAACCCAAAATAAATAATACATGTTCCAGTAACAATAAAAACAAGAAGAATATTAGTATAATTAATTTTAGTACATTGATTACACAATTATGGACACTAGAAAGTTGTATAATGGATCGAACCAATTCCATCCTTCATTTCCAGAGTTGAGCGAGAGAAGACCAAGTAGTAAAGTTTTTAAAACGTCCTCATTCTTGCCATCTCTAAAATTAACGGAATGATAATGCTAAGATAAAAATGATAATCGTAAACAAATTTGTAAGAATGATTATGAAGATAACGTACTAAAAATCGACGAGTACACACGTGAGAGTTGTGTTATAAAATAGTGCAACTTTACCAGTCAGGCGTCTTCACTCTACACTACAATACTTAATTATTACAAGTAGTAGCAATTTGTTCCGCTAGGCTGCGTGCTCTCATTATTCCACAGCCCTCTTCATCAATTAACTGCAACATGATACAGAAGGCTGTGTTGAATCATCGAGGAGATAATAAAAGCCAAACTCTGCTTTATAACAAGCGTCTTGCCAATTTATTATTATATATGTGAGTTCCTTTCTTATACGTAACGAATGTTTATGTGTAGATAATAATAAAACATGTTTTTATTTTCCTTCTTTCTCTCAATATAGAGTCTGTTTTGTGATGGTAAATAGAGTTTTAACGTTTTATTGTCTGGTTTTAAATTTGTTTTTATTTATAGAAAGCTTTATTGATTTTGACCTGGTGGAATGAAAAAATGTATAGTCTAAATGAATTCCTAATAGGCTTATAAACCAAAATATCAAATAATTAATTTTTTTTGCTTTTAAATACAATCTTAAAATTTTCAAAGTACATCTACACTATGTGGCTCCCCAACATAAAATCCCTGATATGATATTTCCAGTCACCATTCACACAAATACTATAATGTACTTAGGCCTATATTTCACCAAAGGAAACCCAAACTTGCTTGATCCACTTGCACAGTTTTGAGCAAAATTATTTAAAGTAGCCTATATGTCATTACACGGATGATTATTACTTTCTATAAATAATACTTTTGTCAAGATAAAGTTGACAGTTTTTTCAAAATGTTTCACTCTGTTCTAATCCTAATTTAGCAAGATTTTCAAAAACATTTCTATTAAGCATTATTTTGTTCGTAATTTTTTTT
>JAGFPH010000048.1:467649-486173 GCA_018207615.1 Philaenus spumarius
GTAAGGAAGTGGGGCCAAAACCCTGTGATTACGAAAGCGGGGAAAAGCCGGAGAGTAGTGGCCGGGTCCGTGGCAAGTGGCGCCCTAACGCGTTGGCTGAATGAAAAATAAAATTTTAAACAATTAAAAGATTTATTTCTCATTGAGATAACGTACGAACCGGTATAAGTGATCAGAAAACAATTAGCCTAATTATACATGTATTAGAGATAAGCAGTGCAATTTTAAGTGAATTATAATAAATTGTGTGTTAAAAATAAGTAAAAATTAAAAATGACAACAGGACCGAAAAAAGAGGAGGCGGATATTCAAAAATTGTTGAAATTAATGTCGGCCGAACGACAAGAACGGTTAGCGAAAGAGAAAGAGCGCGAAGAAAAAGAGTTAGCCGAGAAACGCGAACGAGAGGCGGAACGACAAGAACGGTTAGCGAAAGAGAAAGAGCGCGAAGATAGGGAATATTTCGAAAAGCAAGAGCGATTAGCAGAAAAGAAGGAGCGAGAAGAAAAAGAGTTAGCCGAAAAACGCGAACGGTTTGCGGAAAAACAAGCCTGGTTAGCGAAAGAGAAAGAGCGCGAAGAAAGAGAATTGGCGAAAGAGAAAGAGCGCGAAGAAAGGGAAAGAGAAAGTCGCGAAGAAATATTGTCAGCTGTAGGCGGATTAAAAAATGATTTAAATAAAGGGATAGAATTAATCCAGGGCAGAGTAGATCAATGTGAAGTAGCGATAGTGGAAGTAAGGGAGGAAATAGACAAACTCAAAGAAGCGGAAAGTTTAATTAGCAGTAAGATAGCCACAGTTAGTGTCGAAGTAGAAGCAGTAAAAACTAGCGAGAAAAAGTTAGAAACGACAATGAAAGTGTTGGAAAGGAAGTTTAGAGAAATAGACACAAATAGATTTGTAGGGGGAGCAGAAAAAAGAGTCTTTTATGTAAATGCGAACCAAGGGGAGCAAAAAATTTCGGAATTTTGGGGAACACCCAGGGAAAGCCCTATGAAGTTCATAAAGGACATGGAAGAGCACTTTTCCGAGATAGATCCTACATTAGACGACGAAGAAAAATTAAAAATAATAGAGAGATATTTAAAAGGGGCAGTGTTAGACTGGTGGGGAATCGTAAAACGAGACAGCACAAATTACTCCGAGTTTAGGGTGAAATTTGTGGAAAACTTTTGGGGATACCAGGCGCAACAAACATTGCGTAACTTAATAGAAAACGGAAAATATAACGACCAAGGACCCATGTCCAGAGTCGATTACTTTTTTAAAATGGTAACTAAAGCAACACATCTTAATCCACCAATTCCTGAAAAGTTTATAATAAACAGAATTTTAAGGCATTTTGACAATCGTATAAGGGTTGCGAGCGTAGGAAAGCCTAGCGAAAGCTTCGAAGAGGCTATCGAGCTTTTAAGGGCATTCGAGGCGATGGAAAGGGAAGGCAGAAGAGATGTTAGACACGACGGACCAAGAAATTACGGAAATTTCGAAAGACAACCGACAAGGACCGCGGACTCTCAAAACCATCCTAAGAACCCTAACCAGAAATCCTATGGGAACCAACCTAGTACTAGCCAAACCCAATATCCGAAAAAACCTAGTCCTTTTAATACCAACGTTCCAAAACCTAGTCCAAAAAACTAGTGCGTCCGGTCCCAACATTAGAAGAACACGGAAAAAGGAAATTGACAACGAATCAGGAATCAGGGACCGAAGAAAAAAGCCAAAAAGTTAAACAAAACCTTAAAAAATTAAATTTAAATTTTCAAAAAGAAAGTCGTTTACAATTTCAACTCAAAAATATTGCGTTCGATATACGGGAGGAATTATTGCAAGAGCCTAATAACATAGAATTACAAAAGGAGGAAATAAAATGTCCTGAAATAGAAATAAAAATTAACGAAGAAGAGTTAAACTTAGAAATCGACACGGGTGCTGCATACTCTTGCATACAATCAGAATATGCAGAATATTTAAAAACGAAAGGATGCAAATTTATGGAGCTACCTGTAACAAACGTTGAGGTCGTAACAGCAATCAAAAATAGGCGGCAAAAAGTAGCAAAGCAGGCAATGATACCGTTAAACATAGGAGGAAAATTAGTAAACGGCATTTTCTTAATAGTACCTAAATTGTCAACAAAAGCCATAATGGGTTGCAATTTATTAAATAAACTAAAAGCAATCATAAATTTAGAGCATAAATTTATAACGTTACAAATAAAGGGAGAAGAAATTAAAGTATGCTTTAACATAAATTACAAAAATCAAAACAAACAGATAAATAAAATATCCAAAGAAAAAGGACGTGTCCAGGGAGCAGAAAGGGAAGAAACCGAAGGAGACAGGCGAGACGAAGGAGAAAGGAGGGGAATGAGTGTTAGGGGATTAAAATCTAAGAAAGAAATAAGATGTAATCCACAGCTAAAATTAAAGGAGGTGTTACTAGCGGAAAAAGAGCAGAGCAGCCAAATTTTAGTTAAGGGGCAAGAGATGAAAAAGATACTCGAGTCCGGGGAGTTAAGTGCGATGAAAAAGATACGACTTAACAGAAAGGAGCTAACACAAAAGGTCCGGGAGGCAGAAGAAAGCAAGGAATTAAGAAAATTAGAAGATAAGCAAATAAATAAAATAAACAAAATTAAACTAATACAAATAATCAACCAGCCATTCAAAATAAAACTAAGTAGAAGAAATAAATGGGGGAAAATAGCCAAGGGAAGAAGAAACAAATTAGGAGGAAAACCTAAGGTGAAGCTGAAGGCGAGGCGGCAAGTAAACTTAGGAAAGATAGGCCTAAAAAAAGGAAGCGCTAAAAACGTGTTTGGTTAACAGCATATTGGATAAGGAAATAATAAAGTGTAAATATTTAATAGATTATAAGTTGTAAATAGATATAAGAAATAACCATGGAATTAGAAATAAGTAGAAATTTAAATCGTCGAAATCGGATAAAAATTGAAGGAAATACAGCGAGTTAAGTAAAATAAGCGAACTACATAGATCAGCTGATTTGAAAGGAGGGTAATGACCTGAAACACCGCACTAGGTCAAATTCAAAGTGCAATACAATTTTCGAGAGAATATTGGAAAATAACAGGAGGCCTTCGATCTCGGCTAAAGTAAATAAACAAAGTACGTTCACCCAGGAAACCAATGAGTGCGACAGAGAAGGAAAATCGATTAAAAAGGACATCGGAAAAGCAAATAATTACTTCCTGCAGACGGGAAACAAATAGGGGAACGCCGAACGAGCAGAGTCGTGAAAGCCTAGTATTTTTCTGTTACAAAAAAATTATTTACCAGTGTGAGATTTTTCAAACTAATTGGGAATAGTTTCAAGGGCATAATCCAACTTGATAATTTGGTACAGTTAGGTAGTTAAGTAATTAGTAAATATATAAGCAGTTCAATTCAATTAATATCAAATAACTCATAATTATGTAATGTATTAAAATTGTCTTATTATTCCAGCAGCAGTGGAATTTCTTCAGATATAAAGTGTAAATAAATATGTGTGTAATAATCAATGTTAGGTAATAGAATACAGGATGGGGAAGAAGGTCTAACCCAAGGTAAATTTGTTAAGATTAGAATGTTACATCAACTGTTAGAAATAGGAAAACTTTTGAGTTAAAGTAAAACAGATTTCTCAAGTTAGAAAAACAAATAAATCGGTTTTATTAAAAGGGGGAATTTGCAACGGAAATTAGTCAGTTGCAAGGCGCTAATTAGACTTGCTAATTAGAACCACAAAACATTAAAAGTTAACGAATTTAAATTTTAAAGACAGCATAAGAATCAGTAAATTAAAACGTAAATAAGAGAAAGAATAAGTTTTTGAGGATATATGAATAGTTTCAGAGTTATTAAAGAAGTTAGTTTAACGTTTTATCAATCAGAAAAATAACAGACAGAGGCGATATGAATTGTACTAAGTTCAATCGACAAGATGGGACAGGAGAATTCCTGTCGAGAACGGCAAGAGTTTGTCAGATTCTACTTGTTGCTAGGCAGATCTAAAACCATGTTAAATTTTGATAATTATAAATGTTGTATATTATTTTAGTTAATTAAAAAGAGGGGAAAAAGACGAATAAAACAGTATAAAAAGTTTTTTAATAGAGTAAGTAATTTAGGAGTTATAGCACAAAAAGTAAGAGCAAAAAATGAAAAATCGTTTGTGTCAAATAAATTCAAAAAACTAATTAGGCCCAATAGAGACCTAATAAGGCCTATAAAAGAATAGCCCAAAGTCATTTCCAAATAAAATTAACTTAGTAACAAAAAAGGGATTTAAAGTCATTAATTTGCATAAAAAGGCCTATAACTTCAAAAATAAAGTTAAATTCAAAAATTGAAAAGGGGGGAAAAATCGACATACTAACAAAAGGTAATTATGCAAGGTTTAGACAAAAAATCATAATTAAAATTAACGGAATTAAATAATAAAAATAAATAACTTTAAAGTTAAACAAAAGGGAGACAAAATTAGAATAGTTTGTAATAAATGGCAAAATAGGTTAGAAAATAGTTAAATGCATTGTAATATCACTTGAGATGTGAGAAAGGTAAAATCGGGGGGGAATAAAACACAAAAATCGGCAGCGCAAAATTAGGCTTCCGAAAATCAACCATAGCGGGAGAACCAAACAAGATAGAAGAAATCCAAAAACATATTCGTTCGTTTGGGAACCAAACGAAGAGGATAGGAAGAAGAAAATTCCAAATTTAATAAAATTCACAGAAATAAATTTCAAAATTCAACGAAAACTTGCGAAGCAAATAACACGGCGGAAAAAGGGCGTACGACTTCAAATCAAAGGGCTACGTGAGCAGAAGGTCGTCATGTACAAGATGAGACAAACAAAACCAAAATTGGGCCAAGGACAAGAAAGTTACGGCAGTTTGAAATTTTCAAAGCCAAATTGCATTGATTTCAAGAATGAACACGCCGAGCAAAAGTAAACAATAACGAGACAAATCTGCCGAGTAGGGGAAGGGCGAGAGCCTAAAGTCGGTAGGCTTGTCGAGTTAGTTCAGTTTTAGATACCAGACCGTCACCACGTACTTCAGAGATCCTAGAAGGGCTTTCCAAGAGACTAGCTGAGGGAACGATCGCAGTGGAACACTCGCAAGAATAGCGGACATTGGGCGTCATCAGCATAAGTCAGAGAGAGTAAATCTTGAAGAAAAACGAGACGAGGACCTATCTAGCTAAACTCCGGCAAGAGTAACGGGCCGAAAACCGTACTGCATTGGGACTTAACTGGACCTAAGAGGATTCCGGAGGACCAACACCGCCAGGATTGGGAACCGAAGACAGAACATCTTGTTTGTTGTAAGTAACAGATTATCAAGTTGTTTTTGAATCTAGGAAAATTTTAATAAATTCAAAAATCAATAAATTAAATTAATAAATAAATAAAGTAAATTCAGGGGAAAGTATAAGAAAAGTAAAATCATTTTAATAATAATTAACTCACATCTCACAGTGGTAAATATCGACGAAAATTTAATTATAAATATATATTCAATTTATCCATTGTATTTTGTGTTGAAAACGCAGTTGCGTAAGTTTAATATAGTAATTTTGTTCAATAAATTGATTATTTCTTAAAAGAGTTGCTAACATCATTTATAAAATTAGTACAATACCATAAATCATTCAGTGCTCTAATTATAAGGATTCAGGTGAGGCAAAAGTGTTTTCTGATCATAACAAGTATATCTCCACCGGGGACGACCTCGAGATCGGAGTTAGAAAAAGAGCTAGTGTACTAAAGAGAAAACAAAACAAAAGTTTCTAAAAATTTTAAAATAAGAACTGGAAATTAAAGAAAAACAACTTCCAATTCTTGCCATCGCATCAACCACTCAAAAAGGGTCATACGGGCAGGTACAAGTTGACCGAATTTCAAATAAAATTAACTAAAAGGTAAAAAGGTAAGGAAGTGGGGCCAAAACCCTGTGATTACGAAAGCGGGGAAAAGTCGGAGATGGGCTGGTGCGTGGCAATATGTATGTACGCAACGCGAATATACTACATAGCACTTCTTATTGGGAGAGGAAAAAGCATCAAACTCACGACCATCACCGCTCGAGATATAGTATGTATGTATATATATATATGATATTTGTGTTATATGTATATTAAATACCAAAGTCAGCAAAGTCATTAATGTTTTAAATTATTTTATCCTTATTCCTCCTCCTCTAATATTAGTACGGACAAAAAATATAAATTGGTCATAGAAGTTATCACTTCCAACGTGTGGTCTTAAGCACACTATTTAATTTTTATCTAGAGAGAAAACTATTCGATCGATTTCGAACAAATTTGCACCAAACAAGTGAATTAGGCCTGTATAGGTGCACGAAATAAGGTCTTGAAAATTTTTGAAAAACACCCCCTTTTCGGCCAAAAATCAGTTATTATTATTAGCTAAACGAGAAAATGACAAAGATGCGGTTTTTTTGCACATTAAGGGCTAGAAATAAGCAAAATTTTATCAAAATTGTTAGAGCCGTTTTTTTATAAAAAAATATTAACTGATTTTTTATTATATTTTACTACACTATCCCTGAGTAACATTTATTTCGATAAAAACATTTTTGTATTTCAATATTTGTAGATTTAGTCGGAAGAAATTCTTAGGTTAGGCCAAGACTGATAAATCAACACATGTATTAACATTTATTACCATAGCAACCAATTGAATAACATAACAGTTAACAGCTGTTTGCTTTAATATTTGTATTTACAGCTAATTTCAAACTTTGTATTTCTATCGTTTAGGTTAGGTTTTAATTAAAGTGAAGACCTGGGCCTTAATGGTTATTTTAACCTTTATTATTAACCTTTACATTTTTAACTGCTGTTATAAAATGTGCTAAATAATTTGATTTGAACATTTAACATTATTTACCGTCTTAGCTTTGTGGTTATTATTAATCCTACACCTTTATTATAAAGAAATTACAACATGATTATGTGTATAGAAGGTTCCAACGGGGTTGGCGTGCGGAGCACGCAGGGGTTTCCTGTAGTAGTTAATAAAATTGTTCAACAATAGTTATAACAAGTAATAATTTGAAGACCAAAGATTGCAAAATAAATATTATTGTATGATTCTATTTTATAAAAACTAAAACATAGTGAAAGCTTTTATTTTCTTATAGAACCATACCTTAAACTTATAGTGTTATTACAGCAGGTATTAGGGTAATTATTTTGGCTGGCATTTACAAAACTTAATTCAAGAATTTTGAAAGAAATGGTTAACTATATGTTTCGGTAATTTATTTGAACTACAGTACTTAACAATGTTTGGGTTCAGGTTATAACATTACTTTACATCTTCAATCCGTTACTTTGCTAACTAAATAAACTTCAGGTGGTGTTCACCAAAGTCATAAGTGTATATAAACAAAGATAGCAGAAGAGGTGAATTGTAAGGAACTCTTAACTGATCGTTCAACAAACAAAAACAACTAGAATTTTTCTAAACCAATGCAATTAATTTTCTATTTGGACATTGAAGTGGAGAATCTTAAAGTACAATAATTTGATTACACTCACACACACACCCTCACACACACACACACACACACACATCCCCCCTTTATTCCTTCACATATATATTTTTAACACCTTAGGAGTAAAATAATGTAAATAAGTTTGTATCTTAAAAACAAAACTTCCAGGCCTAAGTCACTCCAGAATCTTTATAATAAATGTAAAGATTACTCACAACCTTAAATCTAAAATAGAAAATAAATAATATCAAATATCAACATGATTGTATGATATGGAATAATAATAAAGTTAAAACTAGAATGACCTCCTCCTACTCCTAAACAAAACTCTTTCCTAAAAATTAGAGTTACAAATGCTTTTGCAGTAAAAAATCAGCTGATTAGAAAATCTTTGAAAATAAATAGCCTAATTGGTTATTGTACCATCATTTAAAATCTTCTTTGCGCCTGAATTAGGCATATTATCATTTTCTATTTACTATTTATAGACCTAAGTTTTCTTTGATATTATTTTTATACTAGTAGTTCTGTGAACAGTAGACCTCGCTCGTTGAAATAATAAATGTGGTTTTGAGCTTAGGTTAAAAATAGTGCGCCAGTAAGGAAGTAAGCACAAGTTTAGCCAGCGAAACATTATTTTGCAATTCCCGCGATTCCGAGATTTCTAGTTCTCGTTTTTTTTCTTTTCTTGAGCTTTAACTGCTAAAGAGTTTCTTTTAAAGGCATTGTGTTTTATTTAGGTTAATAATGCGTAATATAGCTAAAAATATCAAGTTATAGAGAGACAACATAGAATTAAATATTTACATACTTAAATAACTAAAACTTAACAATGTATTTACAGTTCCATAACTTCCATACCATATTCCAATATTAGAAATAATGAAAACAAACGATGTTAAAACGTCGTGATAGTGGTCCCAACTTTATTCTCAACCCATGTACCAACACTTCCCACGGTGTCCAACGATCATTTTTTGTATGACCTTTATCGCCGAGCGGTTTCATTTGTTTCATCTTATTTTGTAATTCAAGTAAAGCTAAGTCAACACTTTTATGAAATTTACAATGATAATTTACAAGTATTCAGTTTAATTCTTTGATTTATCCTCTACAATTTCTTATCCCCTACACTTTCTTATTATTATATGCCATTTTTTGCAAAGGATATATTCCTAAATTACAATTCAAAACAGGCCTAGTTTTGTTAGCAGTCTTGTAGTAGGAACATAAAAACTGGTGTTTTCAAAATAAAAAATTTGAAATTGATAAATATTTTTATATAATTGTATTTAGAACTAAATTACGAAACGTTTTTACATTTATAATAAAAATTACAATAATTTTTACTACTTTTTATGTAGGCATAAAGTTGAACTTTTTCCTTTCGTTACTGAACATGCTAATAACTAATAAATGTTTCTTGATCTAATAACTTTGTTAATTTTACTTCAATAATTTTTTTACTGGCATATATGAATTCTTTGAACCTTTATCTACAAAAAAGCTATGCAACACTTTTGATTTGGTTTAGAATAAACGTAGGCTATAAAAACATGGTTGAAATACAAAAACTTGGACGATTTTTAACAAATTTGAAGTTTACGGCCATTTTGTGACCTTACCGTTAGAGATACGGAAAAAAATCAAGAATACAATTTTGTTGAAAATCAAATTTGCTACCCGCGAAATACCATTAGTTTTTAAATTCGACTTACGGTTAAGCCACAAACTGGCTTTGGAAAAAAGCTTACACTGAGAGAAATGGTGCGGTCGCCATTTTTATTTTATTTAAGGGGTTAAAAATGAAAAATGGAAAAAACCTTATATATACATGGCTCGGCCTAGGAATAAGGAACATTCATAAGGACATACAGACACACAGACGAAATGCCGAACGGTCGAGTTAAAACGGAGACCTCGCTTCGCTCGGTCAATAATCCACACTTAATTGAAGTCATAAACCTTTAGATTGACATATTAAGACATAAGCAAAAGTACAAAGTAATCAGTTCAAATTATATAGCCTATGAAGATTACATTTGGTTTTAACATTTTCATTGTACAAAACACGAATAAATTATTATTTTTGTTTTCTGAAATATTTTGCATTTTGCTATAAGATTGTTAATTTTCAACATACAAAGATTTTAATAGTTTATATTTACTAAAATGTTTCAAAATTATTCGAACCGTTCCAAGATAACGATATTTCTTTTTGCCTGTCGCTCCTCCACTAACAACACCATACACCATGGTATTCCATATGGTCCAATTACCTATAAATATTGCCGCAATGCATATCCAATGAGGATACACGATTGGCGGAAATCAATTGTATCACTGTTGGTGTAGGTCCTGCCATATATCGACTGGTAACAGTACCAGCACGCCTCAGGAGGTATACCCAACAACCATCAAATCGTTAAGGAATGACGATCAAAGTATATCCTGCAGCTCGATTTGTAATCTCACCGTGGTTTTACGACTAATTTATTCAAAACGAGGGTTAGGATCAGATGTAGCGAAGCTCGGGGATTGAATTAAACAGCTGTTTTTGGTAACATAACTCAACCCGATATTTGAACTTTTCCCACCGTCTGAGCTACAATTAGCACGTCGTACGAGGTCAAGTCATGAGCTGTCCATAACAAGTGCGGTTGTGGGGCTACTGGGGTTGAATAAAACAGCTGATTTAAAGAAGAATAAATCTTCCCGTAGCGCAAGGTTGCGTGAGATATGTTTGGCAACGTTTTCCGTTTATAATTAAAAAAAAAGAAAGCAGTCGTGGGACTGCCATCAGAAGTGAAAACAGTCATGAATATAAATCGTTGGTTATGGTTTAATCTGAAATTTGAGAATTATTTTTACCTTGACCCATTTAAAATAAAATCTAAAAAATAACATAAAAATGATTGTCTATAGTCAAATAATAAATTAAAAATATAATTTTGGTTAGGCACATACTGAAACAACACGCGTTTCTTTAATTCATTATCATATCAACCAAGATATTTTATCTATGTCCATTTTAGAGGTATCACCAAGTACTCAAATCTAACATAAGTTACAACATTAGGTTAGTTAATTCAAAAAATGTTGGTTTTAGGAAAATGTTTGATGCTGTAGACAATTACCAAGAAATTATGATTTCAGTTTTTTCTAGATAACTCAGGCTCTGACCTACAGAAACGAAAAAAGCCATTTTGTCTGACGTTAAAAACAAAATGTGTTGTCTCTTGTACACTTTTTGTTATGTTAACGGTTTTCAGGATATTCCACTTCAAACATTTGTAACTGCCGCCATTTTGAAAATTATTAAAATAAAATCGTGGCGCTTGGTACACTTGTAAACCGTAACATACACATCGCTTATATCAAACTTGAACTATCTTACCTATTTCTGGAGTTGCAATGAGTTTTTTGTAAAAAAAGGTATTCCTCCCCGGCGGGGAATCGAACCCCGGTCTCCCGCGTGACAGGCGGGGATACTGACCACTATGCTACCGTTGACTGTGTTGGAATTGAGTTATTTAGTGCTATCTCTCTTTTGTAAACACAGAGGCGATGACGAATAATATCTGATGATCACGCGAGCTCAGAGATGTTTACCCATCTGAAAAAGTGCCTAACGCGCCATAAGAAGTTTTCACTTCAATAAAGATGTGTCGTATGAGACAGAGTGTACTAAAGTTAAAAAGATTTGAGCTGAATAAAATCTGATTATTGGTAAGATTTGAAAGTAAGGTACCAGATATTTATTGTCATATATCGTTAGAAAAGGGTACGAAACGAAAATGTCAACGATATGTATACCACTTTAGTTGGTTAATGCCATTCAAGTTGGAATCCTTAAATTTATACTTATTACAAAAGATCCTAGACAAAGTTTTTAAAGTTCTTCAAAAAGTTCATGAATGATGTAAGGTGGTGTGACTAGTTCTTGGCAAACGTGAAACCTCTATAATTGACGCATTTTTTAGGATATCGAAATGAACAGTTTGAGAAAATGTGAGCGGAACCAAAATCGGATTATTGGGGCTCTAAATAAATAATGTCAAGATTTACATTTGTAAAATAGGGCCATCGTTAAATCTACATTGGACTTGAAAGCAAAATAATGTGCATATTGATATTATATTTCGTTCCAGATCAAGAAACTTAAAATCCAACTTTTTCTGCCATTTCTGTGTTTTATTTCCTCCACCATCCTTACGACTCTGTACATAAGAATATCAGGTTCCTGTGTGGAATGTTCCGAGTATTTTTTTAAAGATAACGGAATAATTGAGGGGTGGTTATAGAAAAGAGAAGATTAAAACGTTAAAACTTGAGTAGAATTTAAATATGACCAATGGATTTCAGATTACAAGAGTTCAAAATTTCATTTTTTCCTCTAAACCCGTCTTCGAACTTTAATTGAAAATAAGATTAAATTCATATGTAGATATGACTATATGTTAATGTTATATATTGTAAAAAAGGCGACAATATAAAAACCTAACAATATGTAGACTGTTCCTGTTTGTTATAACCAAAAGTTATTATCTTTAAAAAAATGGTTAAAATATATCTATATCTAGGTATTACTATCATTTTTCGGTTTACAAGTAAGTAAGCTACAATTAATTATAGAGTGTCAGGTTCTAAGAGTTGTCGAGCTTCCAGAAGGATCTGGATTTGAACCAGTTTTTTTTTAATTTTTTAGATATTTGGCTACTACAGTATTACTCTTAACATTTTATCAGAAACGTAGGTTCTTATAAATTGATAGTTATCTCCACGCCCCTTTTTTAAAATTCAATTTAATCTCGCTTGCTGTGTGGTTGTAATAATACATCAACTCCTATAAAAGCGAGTGTACGTCCAGTACGTACGTAAGTACTATAACAGTATAATATAATAGCTGATTTCACCCACCATCTGTTAATACTTAAACAAAACCCTGTGTAGATTATACTTTGGGCTTATTTTTAAGACTTCAATCATTATGATTTCTTGTGAAATTGATTTTTTTTTTTTAAATATGAGTTATAGAACTAATGAATGCTATAATACGTAATAAGATATAGGCCTACTTCGGAAACATTCGTACATCTTCGTATAACATATAAACATATTCGATTATTAATTTTTTCACTGTAATATTAATAATTTCTAAATCATTTGATCAATCAATACGAAATAAAAAGCAATTAAAAGATAATATTTTTATCTTTTTTTAAATATACAATAACGTAAATAAATAACATTTTTTAACAAATAGGCAATCACTTTTAAAATCCTTATAGTTGTACACATTTACCGAGTTAAAAATCCCCGTCAGCATAGTTAAGTAGGCCTAGACAAAGTCTGTTGTTTTTAAATAGTATTTGTTTACATGATGTATTTTCTGATGTGTATCTAATTAATCTACCTGTGATTTTTCACGGGGCTGACTAGTTTTAAATAAAACGTCTACTTATTTATGCATAAAATATGTTTTACATCAAAAAGTAAATTTAAAGATTTACGATCCAAATTAAAATAATACATTTCAAAAGTGTGGGTGATTTACATTTACTGATTTCCATTAAATTACCAAGAGAGACATTGATTGGTCATATGTTTGTTTTGGATCTGTCTTTGGAAATCTCAGCAGCTACTAAATAAGTTTAGTTTCCCCGAAGTTTTCGGTGTATCAATTAATTTTGTGAAAGACCATGTGTAAACACTATACAAAAACTGAGGTTGTATTTAAAGTAAGACATATTTATTGTAATAACTGTTCTTTTTCAAGAGAAAGCTCTCCACCCAACGCACCCACAGTCGTATTCAGGTAAAAGTGAAAATGTAAGGACATTGTGAGGACTGAGACTAAACTATAAATTTTAAATAAATGAGTAGACCGTAAAGTTAATCCGAGATCAATTAATTAAATACAAGAAATATAAATTACATCTACTTAATTAGAAACCGGAGGGATAAATACGAGTTTAAACAGGTTCCTGTAGAAGCCGGAAGATCTATTCTTACACTTGATATCAGCTGACTTTAAATGGGCATAGAATTTCCCATCGGAGAGAATGTTTTATGATTTTATTTTAATTTAGCAAACTCTAACTGCAGTCCAGAGTCCAGGTTGACACAATCAATGACCGGAATACCGTTACAAATTACAATCTAGAGACGTAAAATTATAGTAGCCTACAAACACGTTCTACGAAATAGATTTAGAATCTGATTTATAATGTTGCGCCTCAATAGAGAAGATTTACAATATTTTTAAGAAGAAATATATCTTTTTCTCTTCATGGGTTCTGTAAAGTTCCAACAAAAAATTAATGTATGATCTGTAGTTAACAAAAGTCGTTCTGACGATTTTGTGGTTAGTAGTAGTTTAACTTTTGTTAAATAGTAGATTTTTTTTCCCTCTATGTTTATAAGGATATGCTATATCTTTTAATACAACTTTATAGTTTACCACTTTTGATTAACAATACTCTAGCTGACCCGTGAGAATATTTCGCATGTTAGGAGTAGGCCTACTTACCTGATTTAATATATTGATTTAATTAAGTAAATTACGTTTGTTTATTTACATTGGTTTAATTTGACAACAGTTTATTAAGATTTACGTTGATTTAATTTGATTGATTTGCGTGATAGATTACACTAACTTGCAAGTAGAATGTAAAACATCTAAATAACAGCTGTCATACTAGTTAAACAGTTCGTTAATAGATGGTGCCTTTCATTAGGAACCATATGAAGTATAATATAAAAGTTTTTTAAATCAATTTTTGTAATGAAAACATGAATTTTAAACTATTTGTATATTTTTCAACGAACAATATTCAATATATTATGTCAATAGCGGGGAATATAAGCTTTAAAATTATGATTGAATAAATAATTTTAATGAAGAATTAAGGGAGTTGTCGCTTAGATATAAAAACACCCTTGAGAAATAATATATAAGGATAGTTGGTAAAAAACCTCACACAACAGTTAATTATAAAAATTCGATGTAAGGATCGTAAGACTGCAGATGGCTATGTGGTTTTAATGCACACACTTAAAAATAAAGCTTAGGGTTTGTACAGCTAGTGATCGACCCAAAGGCTATACCAAACTGATATTTACGACATTAACAAATAAATCACTATCCATCAGCACAGACAATAGATAATACATGAAGTTTTGATAAACGTTTTTGGAATATTTTGGAAATTACGTACCATTAACACCTAACAAAACAAGTAAACTATTTTAACACAACTTACAAAATGTGGAAGCACAGTGTCTATTTCAGAGGTACTACCAAGTAAACTATTTTAAAACAACTTACGAAATGAAAAAGCACAATGTTCATTTCAGAGGTAGTAGTTTAACTGAGTATTGTTTTCTCTTTGTTTATAAGTAAAGACTATATATTTTAATACAAAAATTGTAAAGATAATTTAAAATTAAATTACCACTTTCGATTAACAAATTGCAGTTGATTAAAAACTTCACACAACGTAAATTTAAAAAATTCGAGGAAATATTGCACTCACTTAAAAATAAAGCTAGGGCCTGCGAGTTAAAGCAATGAATACAGAACTTATAAGAAGCGCAATACTTATGGAGAATAGTCAGCCCGGTTGGTTGCCGCCAAATTGAGCTTAGCGCGGCGGCCGTTGGGGCAGCGCTGGCTGAAAATTTCCACCCATATGTGACTCATCATCCCTCCGCGCCATGTGAGAGTGAGACAGAAATAGCTGGCTCATTCTCTGTCTCAATCCAGGGCTATAGCCCTGGTCTCAATCACACCTGCCGTACCGACGACAGTAGCGTTCTCGCTTCCTATCGCCTGCCGCGCTAAGTTTGCCAGATTCAAATAAAACTAGGCTGCATCTTAAACATGGGCGTTGCGCTTCTTATAAGTTCAGTATTTATTGGTTAAAGTCACTGAATAAAGGTTTTTTACAGCTAGTGATTGACCCAAAGGTTTTACCAAACTGATATTTACGACATTAAATAAGTCAACACTGAACTATCCATCAGTGCAGAGAATAGATAATAAATCAAGTTTTGAGCAACGTTTTTCGAATCTTGAAAATTACATACCACAAACCCCCTAACAAAACAATGCTTAAAGAAACCTTTTCAATACCCACAGAAAATTATCAAATAATTTGTAATTTTTATATTTTTTATTGATAACACAGCATTGATAAAATTCTGATTATTGAAATACCGTATAAACAGGTTATCTTGCCTTCAGTCTATATTTCATTGTGCTAACTTTATCCGTTCCGGGTATAATTAACATAAAGAGAGACTGTTAGAAAGAAAGAAAATGGACAGTGAACCTAAAAGAGAGCATTTGCCTGCTTGTGTTTGAGGACCCTAATGAAAGAAAACTAAACATTGACCATCATTGCTACATTATCCACATTGCATCAGCTATCTGATTTTACAAATTGCGTCAACTTTTCACAGCTTTGACTCGCACGGAGATAGCAGCGACTCCAAGTTTTGCAATGCCTTTATCATTTCAAGTATCCTTTGGACTTACAATTCTGATAAGATTTCCAGTTAAAGCAATTAACTGGACTACTTAACTTATCAGTACAATTAAAATTATACTAATTAAAACAAAGTTAAGTTTGGTTTAAACACACGATTTTTAAATTGGGATAGTTGTTTTTTGAGAGTATGCTTTTCATTTATTTTGTATGTCTTGCATTTTGTATAAAAGTAGGGTCTATTAGCATTTTGCTAGTATGTAGGCCTATGTTAGTTGTATAGAAAATATACAAAAGATTTTAGTATTAACTTATAGTAAGTTTATATATCTAGGTAAATTATTATCTCTATACTAATATTATAAAGATGTAAAATTTGTTTGTTTGTTTGTATGTAGGGTTTAACCTCTGGAACTACTGAACCGATTGGAAAAATAGTTCTCTAATAAAAAGCTACCCTATCTCCCCCGAGCAACAGGCTATAATTCATTTTGATGAAAACATTTTTTATTTCAATATTTGTAAATTTACAATACAAATACAATTTAGTCGAACAAAATTCTTAGGTTAGGCCTAACTGATGAACCAACACATGTATTTATTAACATAGTATAATACCATGTAATATTACCATGTATATTTATTACCATAGCAACCAATTGTGTAATATTGGTTTGCTCTAATATTTCCATTAACAGGTGATTTCAAACTTTGAAGAAATTATTTGTATTTCTAACTTTTAGGTTAGGCTTTTATTAAAGTCCATCTTAGCTTTGGAGTTATTATTAATCCTACACCTTTATCATAAAGAAAATATAAGAAGATTCCAATGGGGTTGGCGTGCGGAGGCGCAGGGGTTTCCGCTAGTTTTGTATAATTTTGTTCTTACGCTAATCATTAAACATTGAAAGTGATGGATAGTATTTCCGAAAATTCAAAACCCTCCAATAGTTTGAACTTGTAAATAAAATTGCGTGAAAACTGTAAACTAATAGCTTAGACTATCTGAAAGGGAAGGCGTCAAATTTGAGAGGATAATTACTTTACAAATAGGTACTTCAAAGAAAATTTAGGGCTATAAATAGTAAAACTTTGTTAGTCCGTTTAAATGCAAATCTTAGCGGATGGAAGATATTTAGTGTTGGTGGAGTAAACAGATGTTCTAATAACTTTCTCTGCCATGTTTGTTATTTTAATTAATGTAAACTTTTTGTATTATTTTGTACCTCGGTTATTTTTTTGTTGATGTGTATTCCGAAGCTATGTTCCTTCAATGTAACTGACGTTACTTCGGAAACTAATTAAATTGATTTGTAAATTTAATATTATTTACCTTCTTTAATCCTACCCCTTTAAGAATACCATTTTGTGTGAGGAGGAATGAACTCAGTTGACGTGCGAAGAACGTAAGCTTCTCTCCTAGTTTGATTTATAAAGTGGATTAACAAATAAATATTGTTTAAACACAAATAAACAAAAAATACTTTTTAAACGCGTTTAAAACTGTATAAACAATCTTAATTTACGAAAACAAACTTAATAAAATGTGATTGTTGTTTCTTTGTTAGGTCGCGTATTATAATTATAATTACATTTACGAAACTATTTTTTATTTTATGTTTTTAATATTAAATGTTTGCATAGGTTCCTGTATCTCGTATAAATATTTATGGACGCAATAATATACTCAATTCTTTTTTCGATTTCATCACATCTGTCATTCAATGAACAGTTGTAATTTTAACTCAGACTTATAGTATATTAATACTCTTTAAGAATAACAAGTAATTAGGGATGTTTTTGGAACGAAGTTCCTTTTCTCGGCTTACGGTATGAGTTGATAAATATATAATGTAACGCGTAACGAAAAACCGTTATCGAATTGGTTACTATGGTAATGAATGTTAATACATTCAAGAAACATGTGTTTTGGTTCATCAATTTAAATTAAGAGATGTTATTATTATAATGTTATTATAATAAAGGTGTAGACTTAATTATAACCTCAAAGCTAAGAAGGTAAACATAGTTAAATGTCCATTCATTGTAAATACATTCAATAAAAATAAAATGTTGGTTCATCAGTCTAGGTCTAACCTAAATTTAAATTACATTAGGATTTGAAGAAAAAGAGTGATGAACTTCATCCCACGACCGCACATATTTACTTTTTTTATCTTGTAATATATAATACATACCCTTCTATTCTGATTTTATTTACCCATTAATTTATTACAAAAAAAATTATTTTTTCAAAATAATGTAACACAGCACCTACTTTGATTGCATATCGAACTAAGCAGTATTGACTACGTAAATGTTACAAATTATACCTTAATATTTTATTAAACGTGGTATATTGGTAAAGATTGGAAAAGCATTTTTCTTTCGATGAACTCAAACCGCATGTATTTCGGTTTGTTTGCTTATCCAATATCCAATGAATCAGTGTTGACTTTTTGAAGAATATCAATTATACCTAAATATTTAATAA
>JAGFPH010000048.1:486183-528318 GCA_018207615.1 Philaenus spumarius
TTGATAAAATTTACCAACCATGTCTCAGTCGTTGAACCTAAACAGCATATCTATCTATCTCTTAGTTTGTTTATCCAATATCCAATGAATCAGTGTTGACTTTTTGAAGAATGTCAATTATACCTAAATATTTAATAAACGTCTATTGATAAAATTTACCAACCATGTCTCAGTCGTTGAACCTAAACAGCACATCTATCTCTTAGTTTGTTTATCAAATATCCAATGAATCAGTTTTGATTTTTTGAACAATATCAATTAAACCTAAATATTTAATAAACGTCTACTGATAAAATTTACCAACCATGTCTCAGTCGTTGAACCTAAACAGCACATCTATCTCTTAGTTTGTTTATCCAATATCCAATGACTCAGTATTTATGTAACAACAGAGGACATAGTGTCTTCTGAGGTTTATAGCACATGTACCTTTTGTTTACTTATATGAAGATTACAAATTATATCTAAATACTTAATAAACCTGTATTGAAAAAGAATAACCAACCTTGTTTTAAATATAGGACTGAAATAACACGTCTATCTGTTTGTTTGCCTTTCCGGAATCCAATAATCAGTATAGACTATACACAGATTACAAATTATATGTAACTATTTAATAAACGTCTATTGATAAAGATTGACCGGCCATGTTTCCTTCAATGGGGCTTAAACAGCACGTCTATCTGTTTGTTTGCTTATCCAGTGGGCCCTATAATCAAAGTCGTGAACGAGGCCTAACAATAATTGCTTGTTCCAACAGTTTTCCCCCCTTTTCAACGCGAAGGCATTTTTTTATAGCCCTTGTTGCCTCCAAAACTTTTTTTATTGCGTGTTATTATTTTTTTCCTTCTCCGCTAGCCATCCTTCTCACTCTTACACATTAATTGTATTACTACCGTCTCTCTCTAACACATTAGCTGTCTGCCTGGTCTGTCTCTCTCGGACACATTAACTGATTATATCTTCTATCTCTGTCGAACACACACTCCTCCCTCATTCCAGCGCTCCGTTGACTAAAAATAATTTAATCTTTAGCTGGGCCCACTGTAAATCCGAAAAGACCTTGTTTTATTTCGTCAGTGTTGAACATATGGAGATAAAATATTGTGTGAGAATATTCGTTTGTCTGTTTACTGAAACTAATTTTTGTCATTATCATAATATGTTGTTGATATAGTATATTAAGCCAATGAATACAGAACTTACAAGAAGTGCAACGCCAGTTTTATTTGAATATGGCAAGCTTATAGCGCGGTAGCCACAAGGCGTATTAAAGAAGGTGTGTGCATGCGCAGCTTCTCCCTCCACTCCAGCCTACACGTGACGTAGAGTGCTACAGTCGGAGTTCCAGTCTAGACTCTTTCCCCATATTTACTGCCGAAACCTGTACGACCCTCAAGCTTTTTTGTCGTCAAATTATGTTATTTATTAATTATAGGCAACATAGTGTATTATTGTAATAACATTTCTTATAAAAAATAACCATTAATTATAATGCCTTTTTGTGCCGTGTTTGGCTGTGGTAACTCAAACAAAAAAGACAGCTTTTTACGAGTAAGGTTTCATCGATTCCCAAGAAATGTTGATCTACGAAATAAAAAGCTACACTTTCCCTGACTAACATAGGCTATAATTCATTTTAATAAAAACATTTTGTATTTCAATATTTGTAAATTTAGTCGGAAAAATCTTAGGTTAGACCTAGAATGATGAACCAACATTCATTACCACAGCGACCAATTGAATATAATGACTGTTTGCTCCAATATTTCCATTAACAGATGATTTCATACTTTGAAGCAATTATTTGTATTTTTAACTTTTAGGTTAGGTTTTTACTGAAGTATAGACCTGAGCCTTGCTGGTTCTTTTAACCTTTATTATAACTGCTGTTATAAAATATACGAAAACTTTGATTTGAACATTTAACATTTACCATCTTAGTTTTGGGGTTATTATGAATCCTAAACAATTATTATAAGGAAAACATAAAATGATTATGTGTTAGAAGGTTCCAACGAGGTTGGCGTGCGGAGCACGCAGGGGTTTCCCCTATTTTTGTATATGTTGGATTTATAACTAAAAAATTGTGTAGTATTTTTCTAAAACCCTTACTTTTGAAACTTTGGTTTACCAAATTGGTTTTTTTTCTTTTGAAACGCAAAAATAGTTAAAAATAGTTAGAGAAATTTGTTTAAATATTTTGTTTACTTGGCAATGTTCTCCATACTTTCCTGAACAATAAAATGTGTAATAATGTACACTTTACTTCAATAGGATACATTCTATCTAAGTGATAATGACAAGTGTAAAACCAGTAAAAAAGTGCCTGACACTTAGATGGTTAAAACATATATTCTTAGATTATAAAAATTGTTTTATGTTCGAAGTGGACAGAATTTAAGCCATAACTGAAATGCTGTTGTATGTTATTAAATAATTTTAAAGAGTAACAAAAATAAAATATTTGTGGTACAAATTATTTTATTTATTTGATGTATAACTCTTTTAAAAAAATATATAGCCCTAAAATATGCAAGGATACAATTACAATTTAAAAAAATAATTTTAGTACAGTAAAAAAATAAATATTTGTTAGTAGTCAAATTTACGATACCTAAGTAATCCCGTGACAAAATTTTGACATAAGTAATCTTAGGTTAATAGTGAAATAAAACTCAATGTTGTATTCACCACGACTTTTTAATTATTACCTAGACTACTATTTTTTTAATTATTTCATTAATAATTCGTTTATATTAATTTTTATTTATTATTTATCCTTGGGTAGGCTAACTAAACAATCACAATTTTAGATAATTTCAATTTTTGAAAAGTAAATTTAGTAGCCTACTAGTAATAGTAGGCCTTGTAAACATAACAAAACCAATAAACTTTAAAAATCACCATCTTATTGATGGTAAAAGGTTTTACCCTATAGAGCTACTTAAATTTGTCAACTCTTTAAAAATTCATATTTATACATTAAACAAAATTTACCTGTTCACAACAATGTGAATAATAAATAACGAAGAGAAATGAGAAGTAATACCAAATTAGATTATCGTACATTCAATCGCCGCAAGAAGCGAGTAACTATGGTTCTGATTACAATCTTATTATGTAGGACAGCTATATATAACTTTCATAAAAAAAAAATGTATGTCAGTATTTATTAAATTTTATTCTCTACATTTCTATGTCTTTGAATGCCTCCCGAAAGTAATAGTAAAAAACTTCCTCACTTAGGGTAGTTTGTATGTCATTCAAACCCGTATATTAGATTTAGGCTTGTTTCAAAATTATACGCCTAGAAATATTTGACCATGGACATAGATCATTTTAATGCTCACTTTATTACCTTTCCATCGATACCAAAAACATAATTTTTATACAACCATAAACTATTTAATTCGCAGTTTGAGCAAAAGCTTACAATTGCGCTCGGAATTGCTGGTTCAGTGTGTAGTACGTGACGTAGCTGCGCAGGCCGGACGAGTTCACGCTCCTCGATGCACACACCTTCTTTAATACGCCTTGCGGTAGCCATACCTTATACGAAGTACGCCAAGCGTGAGTGAGACAGAGAATGAACCAGCCATTTTCTGTCTCACTAACACCTGGCGCGGAGTATTGATGAGTCACGGATGGATGGAAATTTTCAGCCAGCGCTGCCTAACGGCTGCCGCCCTAAGCTCGATTTGGCGGCAACCAACCGGGCTGGGTATTATCCATAAGCGTTGCCCTTCTTATAAGTTCTGTATTCATTGATTAAGGCTCGGCTCTCCCACATTCAAAACTACATTATTGGGTACCAATTTCAATGTTAAATAACCAAAACATACCTTCACTATTAAGCACATTTTTGTGCTGTTTTTGTTATAAAACGAAAGCTGTATTTTTTTCTTAAAGTAAAATAGATTGTGGGTGTTGATTGCTAAGGATTTTTGCAATATCTCTTTTTGCAACTGAGTAAAAAATGTACAAAGTTTACTATTTTTTACTATTTATATCATACGTTTATGAAAACAATAAAACGGTTTCTCAAAATGTATTCGGCAATCAACATCCGCATATGACAGTACTTCAAAATGAAACCAAACTTTTAAATTTATTCCAGGAATTAACGGAAAAAAATGACTTATTCTGTAGCATTGCTCTTATGGGAATAAGATTCAATATGGCGGGCAGGCTTAAGCTTATTTACCAAGTACGATATTAATTGAAAGAAAGAAATACAGCGAATACAAAATAATAAATTCGAATACAAAATGTAGGAATGGATTTTCAAACATGAATATAAATCATATTTTTCAACTCTTATACTATTTTATCATAAACGAAATTGCAAAAATTCAGATCAATTCTCTAATTTTGTCAAGCAACAAAGTGTTTTATAATATATTTACTTTTGATTGTGTAAAACAAATTTTGCTTTTATGTTTTATTTTCAATGATCTTCAAGCTAGAGTACTTGAAAATACTCTACATATTTTGAAAAGAAAGCTTGAGAATATCACACTATAAACAAATATTTAAAATTTACGAGCTTTTAATTTGATAGTATCATTTTGATTAGTATTGTGTAAACTTTAACAAGTATGACTAATTACGTGAATGAGAATGTAACCTTTTATTATACGCAGCAACTTGCTGCGCAGCATGCTGGTGTGCTTGCTGATGGAAATGTTGCGTGACCTATTAGACGCATCAGCTTGCAGCACTACAAGTTGAAGAGTTTGCTAGGTGGGGAGCACTAAAGACGCCGTTTATATCAGACGCATGCGCAGTACGTAAGGCTGATGTCCGCCTGTGAAAATATCAAAACGATCCTATGTTTGTCAGCTTGCACACGACATTTGTACCCTATTACACACGCAGCTTACAGATCATCGACTTGGTATCTGAATAAACCACCTTTTTATCTACTATACAGTATATTATGTACTATACTTTTAGGTAAAATTATGTAATTTATACATATACGTTAAATTCTTCTCTTTTGTTTGTTAAGATATTTATAGTGGAAGATCAGCTCTAACTCTAAAATATCAACAAAAACTATACTATCATTTTAAACACTTTTATTAAAAAGTAAATAAAAGTAATAATATTACGTACCTAATATGAATTAAAAAATAGAAACTAAATTAATTTCTCATTACTAGGCCTATTTTGCATTCTCAAATACATAATATATTTCTAAATTGCATCGCCTCATGAGAGTACTCATACTATTAGAAATACTAATAGATGTATTATAGTACATAAAGTATTAAGCTGGAACGAATATTTTTAAGACGGGTTTGGTCAAAACAATTTTTCAGCATTTTCTTCTTTGTTTGTCGGTTAGCCAGTAGTCCCCTGCCGCTTCATGGGGGTAGTAGGGTGGAAAGGTCCTTTTTTTTCGGGGTTTCGCTTATATCTCGAAAACGGTGAGACGTAAAGGAAGTTTGTACGATTAAAAATTTAAGCTGACAATAATTCCTTCAAGAAGAGTTCTATTAATTTGTATCGTATCTGTTATAGTTATCGAGATAATCGCAATAAAACATCGACAATTCCCGAAAGATTGATTATGGCCTCACGTGTTTCGTCAATTTTGACTTTTTAACTCCTCGTCCTTTCTTTTTACAGAAAATTCGACTGGAATGAAATTTTAGAACATTTTATTTTCTTGAAAAGTATATATACTTTTACTAATTTAACTTCAAAAGGTCAAAAGTTACGACAGTTTGAAATTTTCTGCTAAATATTGTGATTTACAATACCATACTTTGGTTATTTTTGTTATTCATAGCTACCTATACGAGCTAGTACTATATTGCTTATTTACACCTTAGGGTTTATAAATATACTATATGGTAAGAGTAATTATCAAGTATATATTGTTTAATAGAGAGAATATATTATGTTAAATTTTGCAATGTTTATTGATTTAAAAAATATTTTAAAATTACAGGTGATTTTACTGGCCAATGAGATTTTGAAGTGATAACTTCTATTGGCCCGTTGGGCACTTTCGCTTGACTAGCCTATGTTTCTGAAATCTCGCGTCACGCAAACTTTTTGCGTAGACACAAGTCAGAGCGTGAAGAGGGAATATACATAGTAGATATAGACAAGTAAGCGCGTGGAGAGGAAATAGACGATACATAGTATATAATAATACGTTATTCTAATTATTCTAATATTAATATATTATAATAATATTATGTTACAATAAGTATGCGAAAATAGTGACCATTATAATGTAAGCATTATTTATTTAGTGACTAATGATTTTGAGTGAGGTATTAGTGTATGCACTCTACATAGAATTCTAAGAATAATTCAACATGCAAGGGATAATTATAATTAGTATTATTATTATTATATTTGTGCGTTTTAAGTTTTGTAAAGAAGATTGATTTTTGTCTAACTTATGTAAGTTAGACAAAATTTTACATTTTGTTCATTATGACAAAGTAATATTTTATATTGTTTTATTTTACTGTAACTCATTATTACTCACTTAAATATCAAATTTAGCTTCATATTACAACAGTAGAGGTCATACACGTTAATGGAGCACCCATTCCTCACAGAGTAGTTTTCTTCTAGGCCAGATGGTCAATGCTTAATCTACTCTTTGACTTTAATATTGTACATGACACGATTCACTTTGGTTTGAGGTGAGGACCAGAGTTGTTAGTTATGTTTCAAACAATTGCCGCAGGTTCAAACCATATACTTAAAAAGTAACAGGAGATATTTATTCAACCAAAAAAGAATATATCGCGGATATGAGCAAACCGGTAACTTTTCGAACCTCCTGTGCAATTCAAGCAGCATCCGAAATGTTGTATATGAATTTCAGGTGTACAGAGATGGTTATTTGTTATGAGAGAGTTTTGGCGAACTGATTGAGGGAGTAGGGAGGCTAAGGTTTACTGGGGAACTGACGAGAGGCCACTTTGATTTTCTCATTCCTCTCACACCTTCTTTACCTGACAATTCAATGAATATTAGTGTGGAGGAAATACAGTCAGCTTCCCAATCCCAGGTTTCAGACGATAGTCTCCAAATTTCTCAACTTCAGAACAGTGTACATCATCATCTGATGCAGTTCGGTCGCATCCAAAACAAATACAAAAAAAAAAAACGAGGGGAAAAAAACGAAAGCGTTTTTCTAATATAAAATACACACAGAATCAGCTAAAATACTTTAAGATGTAACATTTGCTAACCATATTATTGCAACAGCGAACATTGCCCTGTCAGCTAATAGTATATACTTTATAGACAAGTAAGCGCGTGGAGAAGGAATAGACGATACATAATATATTATAATACGTTATTATAATATTATAATAATTATTATAATATTTATCCCTTACATATTGAATTATTCTTAGAATTCTACGTAGAGTGCATACACTAATACCTCACTCAAAATCATTAGTCACTAAATAAATACTGCTTACATTATAATTATCACTATTTTTCGCATACTTATTATAATTATAATTATATTTCTATATTATAATATTATCATTATTATATTATAATTATTATATTCTATATTATAATATTATAATTATTATATTATAATATTATAATTATTATATTATTTTAATATAATATTATATTTATTATATTATAATATTATAGTAAAATTATGAAATTTCAAAATATGATAATATATTTTTTGACAACATATTGACTTGTGTAATTTGTTGACCTTTATTCTCCTCTAATATTAATACTGATAAAAATATAAATCGGTCATAGAAGTTATCACTTCCAACGTGTGGTCTTACTTAAGAACACCCAATGTTTTTTACCGTATTATTAATTAAATTGTATACATATTACATTAAACAATTGTAAATAGTGTAAGAATGAGTGTAAGGGATTTTCGTTAGTGAAGTTGATATGAAAACTGGTTTATTAATTACAAAAATGCTTAGGATTGTCAAGAAAAGATACCTTTCGTCAGTATGTTATGGACTAGGTGGGCGGACTTGTGGTTCCTAGCTGCTTTCCTTTTGTAAAAAGGTGATCATCGACTGACCTCTTCCCATCAGTAGGGGGAGATACGTTATCTCCCATTTATGATGGGAAGAGGTTTTGTGCGGGGTGAGGACTTTCCTTTCTCCTCTTCTATTCTGTTCAGTTTATTCACAACTTGTGCCAAGTAAAGTTGTGTTATAGATTTGCTTAAACGTTTATGTTGGTTTTAATTAAATACTCAAGTTCTAATTCAAGTGAAATATTTTAATTTCAATTGAACATTTAAGTTGGTTTTTATTTTAAATACTTACGAATCCAGTAACAAGTTATTAAGAGTTACAGACAAAGAGTACCTGGAAGTTCTGGCATAACGAGGAACAGTTTAAGGCCACCTTCTTGCAGCTACACCCTCCCCGAGGAGGAGGGGTTGAGGGATGAGGAACACTTATTCTGCTATTTGCACGTCGGGGTGATTTTCGTACAGTTTAAATAATCAAATTTACACTTTTAAAATGTTGCACATGTTGAATCACAGCCAGTAAAAGCATGCAGGAACAAAATGATTTTCGGTACCAGTAGCTGCATTTGATATAATAATATGGATTAAATATTGGTTTGAATTTCTCCTCTGCCAGATGTTATAAATAAAATTTTGTGGTCAGGTGGTGTATTTGCAGTAAGAAAATCTACATGGTCTACATCTTCCCCAATTACAGTCAAATTGAATATTGTTACTAAGGACTGTTCAATAGATGTGCTTACAATCAGAATAGAAGATTGTATAAGATTCACACAGTTTTGAAATCGAAATTTAGCCCTGACGATCTCATACTCGCAGTTTCATCTTGAGATAATGTTGATACATCATGCCTCTTTGCATCAGCAGCAAGCTTTGGTGTCTGGTGTACATTTTACGGCACGCTTCGAGAATTAAAAGAGATTTTTGTGTGTACTTACGAGCTCTTTCCATCTCCCCTTGCCTTATTTGCACTTAGGCTATCAGAGATGCTATCTCTTGATACCCCCTTACTGAATTAGTCAATGTCTCCAGAAAGTTTTAAATTGTCGTAACTTTTGATCAGTTGAAGATAAACTAATAAAAGTATATATATTTTTGAATGAAACACAAAATGTTCTACAACTTCCTTTCAGTCGATTTTTCTGTAAAAAGAAAGGATGAGGAGTTAAAAAGTTAAAATTGACGGAAAACGTGAGGAGATAATAAATTGTCTAGGAATTGTCGATTTTGTATAGCGAATATCTCGAAACTAACAAATACGATACAAATTATCTGAAACTTTCTCGAAGGAAATATTATTAGCTTGAATCTTTTATTGAAGAAATTTTCTGTACTTCTCACCGATTTCGAGATATAGGTGAAATTCCGAACAAAGGACCTTTCCACCCTCTCCCCACATGAAGCGGCAGGGGTAGTTGTGGAGACTTTTAGTATGTTTACATTTTAAGTACCCCCAACAAATTTCCAAAGTCAAATTCTTCCCCCATCTCCATGTACTCTACACCCTCTTCGTTGACTGGACTACAGCGTAAGTTCGCAAGCCATAAAAGGAACCCAAACTGTGATTTTATACTTGTTAGAACTATAGGTCTTCATTTCGAAAAAAGCACGATGAAAAGTAGTTCTTGGCAACACTTTTAACAAAATCTGATTGCTATTTTTTTTAGTTAACTCGTAATAAATAATTTTAAAAAAATGTTTAACCCAAATATTTTGTTTGACAACATTTTATTTGCATATTGTTATAACGCATATCCAACGGTTTAGCTGGCGTACGCAATGTAAAGGTGGAAAAATAAATGTTTATTAAAATCTTGATCACTTGTTGAACTAAAACTGTTACATATAGTTTTACATCTTTGAAAACGTTGTTTTTTTATCTTCTCAATCCCAAAATTTTTTTCATTTACTGTTTTGTTTATCTTTAATGGTTTATCCTGCGAAAGTTACAAAAGACATATGAACGGTTTTCACTATAATTCCGTATTTAAATCACTACTCAGTCTTATTTTGAGAATTCATAGTAAAATGCAACACATAGTTAAACGTTTTTTAAACAAACAAAAATAAGTAAACTGAGTAGAACTCAATAAATAAATTTTGACTCAGTTTACGAGAAAAGTGAGTAAATTACCTTCATGTTGAATTAGGAAATATATATATCAATAGCTTATAATACACTCACGACAGAATAACTTGAGCATTAAATTCGCACAATCTCACTGTTGCGCCTATTCTTTGTAGCTGATGGAGTTTTCACTCATCGTCTTGGAAGACAAATAAACAAACCGACAAAAAGTTTCTAAACTAACCATGAAACTACAATAAAACACAAGAATATAAGAATTATAACTTGATGATGGTATTTATTTCCAAAGCGCAGAACTCTTGCGCCTTCGTCATTGTCGCTAATCACATATCCACAGCCTTTGCAATAGTAAGAAATACACGTTTCAGAGATTTATACAGCTGTCCGGGACAAGTTGGAGCGGAAACATCGCTGGAATATCTGCACGTGTCAGTGTCGATGTCTATGGGAAATCACCCACCTCTCCCGGTGTTGTCTGAAGATGTCATAATAATATGATCTGTTGAATACAATGCTACGCCAAGAAATATGACTGGAAAATCTGTTTTTGTTTTTTAGTAAATTAATGAGTGAAATACACAGCGATTTTAGTTTATGTCACTTTTACGTTTTTGGCAATTAAAATTACTTTACTAGACTTAAAATTACTTTCTAGGCCTAACCTAAAATTATTGTATGTATGTTGCCGATAAGACAGGTAAACTAAATTAAACATACACACAATAATTTTAGGTTAGGTCTAGACTGATGAACCAACATTTTATTCATTGAATGAACAATAAATGGACATTTAACTGTGTTTACCATCTTATAATTAATTCTACACCTTTATTATAATAACATTAAACGTACGGAAACAGTCAATATTTGTATAAAAAACAAACTAATAATAAACGGCAACTGAAAGATTAAAATTATGTGTATATGTTGCCGTTAAGGCTGGTAAAAGAATTGAAGAAAAGCCGTGATGAACTTCGTTCCACGACCACACACATTTAGGCCTACTTTTTTTTCTAAACGTCTGAGAAAGGGGTATGTGATTTTTCAAAAATCAAAGACCTATACAACCAAAACCAATTTCCTTTCTTCGTCCGAATTATAACTGAAAGGTCTACAAAAATCAGAAATACACTTTTTATCTCGATTTTTGTTACGATAGAAAGCAACGATGTTCGATTCATATTAACCTGAAATATTCAGACGGAGCTGCGTGTTAAGATTCAGATCGATTTGTATATAAATCTATACCTTGCGCAAAGATTCGTGGCGGCTGAGAGCTTAGGACAGTCGGGGAGGTGTCCCTACCCCTAATTAGCCCTCGCTCGGCCGCTCCGGGTTATGGTCATGAGTCGCCTACTGGGCTCAAGGCACAGTCGGTACATTTTTTTGCATTTCGCCATAAAGTGTAAAAATAACGTATTTTTTGTAATCTGCATCAAATAACAAGAACATTAAGCCCAAGCACAATATAATTGTGAGTTTTTTATATACTTTTTTTTGAAAAACTGCAGCATCTATTGAACATAAAAGCAATAAAAAATATGCTCAATATTTAACAAAAATGTAAGCGCCATTACATAATGTTTATTGACTATAATAATAATAGTAGTCAGCTATTTCCTATATAATATTTTCATTATCAGCTGATTTCAAACATAAATTGGTTTTGTGAACAAAGCCATCTGTTGAAGTAAAAACAACACACACTATACTAATATTATAAAGAGGTAAAATTTGTTTGTTTGAATGTAGGGGATAATCTCTGGAACTACTGAACCAATTGAAATTTTGTTTAATGAAAAGCTTCACTATCCCTGAGTAACTTAGGCTAGAATTCATATTGATAAAAACATTTTTTATTTCAATATTTGTACATTTATTCAGAACAAATTCACAGGATCAAGTTAGAGTTAAACCCATATCGTCTATCAGCTGTAATACCAATAAATAAGCAACATTATGAAAAACTAAAAAACAACAATTGAAAAATGAAACTTATACCATTCAAAACGTATGCAAAGAGGTGCACAAAAACATAAATTATGCGTGTATGTTGCCGTTAAGGAAGGTAAAATAAATTAAACATAATTTTATGTTAGGGCTAAACTGATGAATCAACACATATATTTCTTGAATGTATTTACATTTATTACCATAGCAACCAATTGAATAAAATAACAGATAAAACAGTTGATTCGGATGTCCAGCTTAGTACAAAATAACATTTTAAGTTAGGCCTAGACTGAACAAACACCTGTTTCAACACACACAAACCAATAAAAACTTGCGTTGTGGAATTTAAAAATAAGACAAACTATGTTTCATCCTATTTAAAAATAAATAAGACATATTATAATTTAATAGTAGGTATATTTATTGATAATATACGGTAATTGATAGTGAGTAACCAATATTAACAGCTGATTTCAAAATATAAAACAATTGTTCCTATTTATAACTTTTTGGTTAGGTTTTTGATTAAGTATAGACCTCAGCCTTACTGATTCTTTTAACCTTTATTATAACTATTGTTATAAAATATACGAAATAATTTGATTTAAACAGTTAACATTATTTACTATTTTAGTTTTGAGGTTATTATTAATCCTACGCCTTTATTATAAATAAAACATAACATTTGTTTTTAGAAGGTTTCATCGGGGGGTTGGCGTGCGTAGCTTGCAAGGGTCTCCCCTAGTTGATACATAATTTATATATTATCTAAATATCATACACATTTAAAGGCTCTAAACATTCGCCTATTTAAAGAGAACTAATCAAGCCACGTAAATCTATTAAAGGACACATACTCTAATAAATACGGTAGTTGAAATTAAGAAAATCTCTTTTACTTGTCACTTTATTTGATCAATAATTAGTCTGACAAACTACATGTGGCTAAACATATTTTCTTTTTTGGGGATATGGTTTCACCTTCAGCTCCTGTGAGAATCTGGATAACACTTCATGTACAAAATTGTAAATAGCTATAGTTTGTAAATAATCTTAAAAATATATCTCGTTCTGTAAACTGTCTTTTATATTAAAACAAAGTAAATATTTAAAAGCATCGCAATTATATCGTGTTTTGACTTAATGTTCTTGTTATTTGATGCAGATTACAAAAATGACATTATTTTTACACTTTATGGCGAAATGCAAAAAATTGTACCGACTGTGCCTTGATCCCAGTAGGTGACTCGTGACCATAACCCGGAGTGGCCGAGCGAGGGCTAATTAGGGGTAGGGACACCTCCCCGACCGTCCTAAGCTCTCAGCCGCCACGAATCTTTGCGCAAGGTATATGTGTATCTGTTTATATCACCAGTTTTTAGTCTCCCATTTCTTGGACAGGAATTTCATTTCCCGTGTAATTCTATTTTTGTTTATTTAAAATGGTATTCTGTTTTGATTTGTGCCTTTCTCTGTATTTCCAAATCTATAAAACAAAAAGATGTTAATCATTTGTATTACAGTTAAATTAAATCGATGACGTAAGGAAAAAAGAGCAGTCGTAGGACTGCCGACAGAAGTGAAAACTGCCATGAATATAAATCGTTGGTTATTTTGGTACAGTCCAAAATTTTGATCAACATAATTTTAGGTTAGGCCTATACTGAACCAACACACGTTTCTTTAATGCATTTACATTCATTACCATAGCAACCAAGTTAGCAAATTTATACATTTTAAAATAACCAATCATTTTACCATTTCAGTATACATATTTGCAACCTGAAATTTCGATAGTATATCCTAATATACCCTAAGTAGAAGTACAAGTAAATTTGCATGTTTAATTTTGAATTGCAACATTTAAGGTCTCTGCAAATTTTTGCAAACTGAAGCGCAATGCACAGTATAGGCCTACACACATTAAACTTTCCACGTAGTCAATTTAACTTTCTTATACACATATACACAGCACTAATGTTACAATCTTACAATAATACACATTTTAATCAAGACAGTAAAACAAAACTTTATTTAGATACGATATTATACAATGTACAACCTTCCACGAGGACTGAGCGCCAAGTCATACTTATAGCTACATATACTGCTATAATATACATATACAGGTGACGCAAACTCATAAGATTTTACCCATACAAAAAACGTCCAACGCGCATATCATACAGCCGGGTATATACAATGTATTTGTGTATACCTATATGCTTATATGTGTACACAGGGCTCTACGCGAGCGCCAGGCTGGTGCTAGTATTATAGATAGTCCTACTAATATTATAAATGTGAAAGTTTGTATGTTTGTTTGTTTGTTTGTTTGACTGACAATCACGCAAAAAGTACTGGATGGATTTGAATGAAATTTGGCACACATATAGATCATGACCTGTAATGAGACATAGGCTATAAATAATTTTGATTTAAGGGTTTAAACAACCCCTAAAACAATAAATATTTATTATTATACATCCATTAAGACTAGAAAGCTGGAATTTGGTAGATTTATTTCTTACAAGGTACATATAAAATGTAGGCCTAAACTATATTTGCATTTTACACTGTGCTGCTAAGGGGTGAAATTGTAATAACAACCCCTAAAATAATACAAATTAATTATTATACTTCCCATAAAGCTAAAGAGCTGGAAATTGGTACATTCATTTCTTACAAGATATATATAAAAAGTAAACCATATTTGTATTTTTCAGTGTGCTGCTAAGGTGTGAAAATGTAACAACAGCCCCTAAAACAATACGAAATAATTATTATACTTCCCATAAAGCTAGAGAGCTGGAAATTGGTACATATATTTCTTACAAGACATTTATATACCCTAATGTAAATATTTTTTTCTTTTATTCACGTGCTTCTTAGGGGTGAAAATGAGATAACAACCCCTAAAAAATACAAATTAATTATTATACTTCACATAAAGCTAGATAGCTGGTCATTTGTAAATTTATTTCTTACAAGGTACATATAAATTGTAAACTATATTTGCATTTTACACTGTTCTGCTAAGGGGTGAAATTGTAATAACAACCCCTAAAACAATACAAATTAATTATTACACTTCCCATAAAGCTAGAGAGCTGGTAATTTGTACAATTATTTCAAACCAAATTTCCATTTTGTAGTGTTCAATCAGCTTCGATTATATTAAAAAATTTTTTAGCTTTTTCATTATTTTTTCACAAAAATCGTCAATATCTCGAAAACGCTGCGTTCTCTGTGAAAATACTTCAATCAGATAAAAGTCACTCAAAACTGAAGTATTCTACATTTTTGTTTATTTTATTTCCATCAAGAAGAGAACTTATGATTTTTTTCTGTAATTTGATATAATTCTCTGTAATTCACTATATTCTACTTATTTCAATGTTAACATAAAATGTGTCGCTAAATTTTGAATATTTGTTTTATTTTCACTCAATCTTTGCCATTAACAATGTCGCACGGTATTGCCCCTTTATGGCGCACGGTTTTACCCCAAGCCTTGGGGCAAACAGGCAATGTAACATTTTTATAAAATGGGTTTAAGAATCTAAATCGGTTAGATTTTTGAAATTCGGAACCAAAAATTTGAAGGAAATTAATTTTTTTACAAAATGAGATGATTTCCAGCATTATTTGAGTTTCCGCAAAAATAAAAACGCTTAAGTGCACGGTATTGCTCCACTCTCCGTACTTAATAATACGTTTACAAGATTTTCAATTTTATATTTTTATTTTTTAAAGTTCCCATAATGAAATTTATACACTTCTAATTGACGCCATGTGCCTTCTTCCTACATTTGTAGGACAATGTACAAGAACTTACAAGACAAAGTGCGTACTGTTAAATAAATTTAACATAGTCAGAGGTTGTTTGTAATAACTGTTCTTAATCTAGTAAAGGGAATAAAACGAATCTAGAAGATTTTATACAAACAAATGTATTTCAAAAATTTACTATGATTTTGAACTCTTAATCGATTGGGTTAGGCAGCGTTAAATTTCAAAGCCAAGTTCCTTACTCTAACTTTTAAGTTACGTGAGTTTTGAAGATATATTTTGCACAAAATTAAAGCAAAGGACCACGTGCTGATTTTAACGTCAACAATCGTTTACCGCAACTCTCGATTAAAATGGTAATTCCAAACCCTAAAGGCGGACAAGAGTCGATTACTTGGATACAAATACAAACTGTACACCGCCTATTTGAGCCCGGGTATTTCCCGATAACTTCCTGCCCGCTGTGATGACTTTTGCTATAGCCTTAATGTAGGCCTACAGATTAGCAAACTATCACCGCTTTCGTTATTGCCAATTTGATATCCCAGTAACGGCAATACCTCTGCATAAGCTAACAATATTGTAAATGTCGGCCTCAGTTCGGTCTCGTTTCTTTCTCGAGTCTCAAAAAAACCTAACCTTAGTTGTTTTTTAGTTATCATTCTCGAAATATATCAATGTCTTAAGTAATATGACCACTTTCTTCTTCTACGTACGTTGTCAATTTAATGTCGAAACAAATAAAAACGGGTGGAAATAAAAAGCTAGTATTTAGCAATATTGCTTTATCCATCATGTCATTGTATAAAATCTTTATAAAGATGTGTTCAAGCTATGTTCGAGGAAGTTTCAATGGCTCTTGTGAATAAAAATTAGGAAATTCTTATTAGGAATTCCTAATAAGATCAGACTTTCCTTCTTAAGAATAGACTTTTCTAATTTTTAAGTGAATAACATTTTGCCATTTCTTATAAAGATTGTCTTAAATTGGAATGTAATTTAAGGATTGTCTTGGTGAAAATCAGAAATTGCTTACAAGGATTTCCTGGAAATCAGAGTACTGTAGAAATGGGTTACATCATTCAAACATGTTTGAACTTGTTCATTTTCGCAGCGAACGATAACGTATTATCCAGCTACACTATTCACTACAGCTTTGACTTCGACAGACACTTTTCGTAAGCGATTAACCGAAGAGAATAAAAATTAGTGATTCAGATGAAACTTAGTTTGAACAAATTGCAAAAGGCGAAAGCAAGAGAATTATTTTCATGAAATACTTCAAATCTAATACGATTGTTCTAAATAGATCTCTAGTACCAACACGTATTACAGCAAAGGATGAGGCATGGAACGAAATTAAAAAGGGACACGAGAAAAAAACTGGAACATCAACAACAATCGGAAAACTAAAAAAATTACTGAGCAATCTAAAAACAGAGCTGAAACAAAAATCCGACAAAAATACTACAGGAAATCGTAAAATTAAATTGAAAGATTGGGAAACAGATTTTTTAAGTTGGACGATTGGAAACAAATTGTTGTACTTTGTACTCCAAAAGCCTCAGATACGCCTCTTTGGAATCCGGGGTCACTGACGCATCGTAAAAAATATATATTTTCTGCATTGCTGACAAAGTGTCTTGTTTCAAGTGTTTCATGTAAAGACGTTTCGCTCAGAAATTCGACAGATTCTTTCTTAAAGCGAAATAATTCTTGGTAAAGATGATCACTAATCATCTTTTATTTTACCTTTTTCTTTTACAAATATTAATAAAAGCGGCCATGTTTCAGTAATAATAAAAACTAGCAAAAGATCTCAAGTCAACGGCACCCCTACCTGAAGAAATTGATCAGAGTTTCCTTCATTTAGCTAGCAAAGTCTTTCGTTTAGTCACATATTTTTCAGGATTACCTAGTAATTTATCAGGAAATCCTTATTAAAATGTAATTTTAGGAAATTCAGGAATTGCTTGAATATTATTCACTCGAACTTAAGGACTACCTTAAAAATTTATAGTAAAAAGGTTTTCCTAATTTTTATTCACAACAGCCAATATTTTTATTTATTTTTTTTTTAAACGTCCTGCTGTTTTGCACTTAAGGCTAATGAAGACGGGACCTACAGTTTTACGTGGAATCCGAACCACAACCAACGATGTCTGTTAAGAAACCATTTAGAAAATTATTCGGGGTCAATGGGAATTGAACTCGGAACTTTTCCGTTGATGGTTGCCATGATAACAGCCAATATTAAACCAAATGTGTTTGTGGAATTTTTAAATGAAAAATATTTTATTAATTTATTTAAACTTTTATTTGACGTTTAACCCAACAACAATTTAATTTAACTTATGTCTACACTTCAATAGCTCGAACACGATTTGAAACAGAAGTTCACGGATTTGACATCTTGTTTGTCTACGAATAAATTATTCGTCATTTCAATGGTACTTGATCAACAAAACAAAAATCTGTAAACATATTGCCCGGGTGGAGGTTAGATGGCTACTGTAAACCATCTAACCTCCGCCTGGGCAACATGTCGACATTCTTTATTAATTGTTTGTTCGTTGTGTGTTTCGTATACTCGTTTGTGTTAAGTGTATTTTATGTCGACCTCAACATTGGGTGACATGGTGTATTAATTTAATTTATATGTGCGTGATATGTATGTGACCAGATGATGGTATAAACCGAAACTGCAGTCGTCACATTAAAAGCTAAATAACAAGGATTGATAGACGTTGAACAGATAAATTTATACCTAATTTATATCGTTATTTATAAATCAATCCGGGAGCTATATAACACAATAAATTATACACGTTTATTGTTTAGTTGTTGCAATACAATGATCGAAGTTTTACCAAAAGCTCCAAATAAAATAGATTGTTTCAAAGTTTTAAATCATGTTTGGTATTATATTTCACAATTTTAAAGTACAGATGTTTTACAAGATTTGCAAAAGTAATTTTAATTACTATCAATTAGTTGTTTGATAACGTCGATTTTAAACAAAATGGCTTATTTAGTAACAAGAAGATCTCAGTTTGATTAACATTTTGTAAAATTTCATACAACAGACAATACTAATATGAATAATTTAGTAAATTATACTTTGTAAAATACATTAATAATGCATCAGGCCGCAGATTTTAGTCATATCCAGTTATTTGATAGAAAAACGTTTCAACGACAATGTTCAACGTCATCTTTAGTTTTGAACGAACTACAACAATCAAACTATAGCTGAGTTATAATCAACTGAGTTATAGTTTGACTATTGTAGCTGGTGAATCACTAAAGATGACACGTTGTCGTTGAAACGTCTTTAAGTAATAAACGTATTAATTGTCAGGATCAGTGTTTAAGTTTTATTATATCAAATATATTTTCCCAAAAGTCAAGCTTAATATTTATGTACAACCAGTTTTGTAATATTAAACAATTTCTGTGCATTTTTCCTACTCTGCATAATAATTATTAAAGTAACTTATAATCAAAGTTTGCCGTTCAATTTCGATTTGAAACCGAATTTAAGTTTGCACGTTTCCTTAGATTTTGTTTGTCATAAAGAACTGAGTTTATCAAAGAAACAATCGTTGTTAAAAAGTGAAATTATATTTAGCATAAACTGAGTTTTGTATGTTTGGTGAAATATTTCGGCATAGATACCAATAATGCCAAACGCCATTAATATTGAACCAGTGGAAAAACGTGGTACAAAAGTTCAGTATATCTAATGAATACAGAACCTATAAGAAGCGCCCATGTTAAAGATTCAGCCTAGTTTTATTTGAAGCTTAGGTAGCCGCCAAATTAGGTTACCTGGCGGCAGCCGCTAGGTAGCGAGAGCTCTACTACTGTCGTTGGTAAGGTACATATTAGGTCAAATGTATCTCATCAAAGATTTTCCATTTTGACGATTCTTTGACGAAATAATTGGTTCATCAAACTTTGATGAATCTTTAACATGTTGTAAACTTCGACAAATATTTTCAAAAAAGAATGAGAATATAAAGTACTAAAAAATTATAGTACGGATTTTTTTATATTTATAATGCGATAGCAAAATTAACATGGAGTGTTGAAGTTATGACAACTTTAATTTTACATTGTGAAAAAGAATATTGTTTGTGGAACATTCACACGAATGCCTACAAAAACCTTTAGAACAAATTACAAAAATAATGTTTTGCAGTCTGTAATATTAGGGTTGGCAGTATAGCCTAAGTTTATGTTTTTTGTAAAACATTAAAGGGACTGATTATGTTTACTTTATTGTAAAAGTATATTTACAAGTTTTTTTAAGATTAGTTTAAAAAATCTTAAAACTTGTTATTATATGAATTACGATCTTTCAACTGCAATTTTGTAGTAATAGTTAATAAATAATAAAACTATTAGAATAAACCGAAACATAACCCTAAAATATATCTAATTAATATCCCAGTTGATCAAAGAAATTTGATAGGTGTAATATGTACCTGACAAAGATTTTTGATAAAAGTTTGACGAAATATTTGACGAATAACTTTGATAGTGTAATAGCAAGTGTGAGTGAGACAGAGAATGTGCCAGCCATTCTCTGTCTCACTCATACTCGGCGAGGAGGATTGATGAGTAACAGACGGGTGGAAATTTTCAGCAAACGCTGCCTGCCGGCAGCCGCGCTAAGCTCGATTTGGCGGCAACCAACCGAGCTGCCTATTCTCCATAAGCGTTGCGCTTCTTATAAGATCTGTATTTATTGATATATCTTTCTAGATATTAAAGATATGGATTTGATCACAAACTCATTTATGACTCGTGAAATATTATAAATACAGAAATTAATGTGTACGTAATATTAAGAATAATATCTCTACTAATTCCTGAAAAGAAAATATTTGTATCAATCATAGTTTTAGCTCAATAAATTATTGCAGTATATAATATAATAGATTTATTTATCACACATCACTCATACAACTTATATAGGCTTAAGACACTTTGAATTCTTAACTAATTACAAAATTTTCTCCTATCTTATCTTATTAAACGAGCAATTCTTGTATATTTGTTCATAAATACATAAATTTATTTCGGGGATCTCCCTAACGGCTCTAACGATTTTGATGAAAATTTGCATATAGGGGTTTTTTGGCGTCAGGAATCAAATGCGCTAGGACTTATGTCTGCAAAAATGCGCATAATTTCGGAAAAAATTTAAACTCTGAACTTCTTTTATATACCGCCTTTGAAATCACTAAGTATAGGCGAATAGAATATATACAATAATTGCTCGTTTAATAAGATAAGATTTAATAAACATAAATCGTTAACAATGTATCAGGTGGTATAATTTTCAACTTATTTCTTTATTCAAACATCAAACGTAACTAAAACATTATTTTTGTGCTGTTATTAACCGTTCTGAAAATCTTTTCACCAGTTTCTGCATTCTGTGCATTTCTATAAAGGTAATTATCTAATGATTATAATTATTATTTGTTATTTCTAAAATACATAAACAATATCAAATATGGCCTATTCGTTGGATAGGTTACATAACCTATAGAGGTTTTTGGACGTCAGGATTCGAATGTGCTAGGTTTTATATCTGCAAAAAAAAACTAATAAAATGTTAGAACTAATTACACTCTTGTTTTTTTTAAATTTAAATAATCAGTTCATATGTATGTAAGATTGAAAAATATTCATTTATTCAGTATCTTATGCGATTCGTATTTACATACATTTTCCTAAAAAAAAAAACAATTAAAAAAATACTGAGCGATGCTCGGTCGCCCAGGTACTAATATAAAAAAGTAGAAAACAAAAAACCAGCAACATTACTTAACAGTGTGATAAATTAGGTAACCCTTACTTCTCTGCCTGAGTAGGGTTTACCATCATAATGTAATTTTAAAGAGGAAAGTTGTAGTGTAATATCATTCAAAATTAATAGTATCCAGACATTAAAATTGTTGTACAAATTAAAAATGTGTCTGTTTAGAATTTGAATATGAATGGCTTCATTTAACTGAAATATCGATTACTGTAAAATACCACATATAAACTAAACTACAATTATAATAAAATACTTTCTACATCTTCCATGTTCAACCATGATTTTACTAATTTTTTAAATTCATTTTTATTTTTAATAATTTCTATGTGTTTTGGTAGAACGTTAAACAACTTATTTCCGATATACATAAAATGCTTTAAATGCTACTACTTTTGTTTTTGGCATTAAAAAAAAACTATTTTCGTAATTATTTTTTCTTTAATATAATTACTAGCTGACCCGTGAGAATATTTCGCAAGCTAGGAGTAGGCCTAGTTACCTGGTTTAATAGATTGATTTAATTAAGTCAATTTCGTTTAATTTGAACTATTGAGTCCTTTTCATATAAAAAGTAAGAAACAAATCTAAAAAGACAATTTCCCATCACCAATTATACGTTTCACCTCCATAACTATTGAACTATAAACAGAAAAACATAATTAAGCAACAGCAAAATTAAACATAACCAACTTCAATATATCAAATTTACAACATAAACAAACCATGTTATGATAATAAAACATGTACTGTTATAATCAGCTGTTCTGTGCTATTATATTCAGTTGATAAGTAAAAACAATGTTAATGGACAGAAAATATTTAAAATTCTATTTTTTTAATATTAAATGAATAAATAGTAAAATTTTAAGGCAAATGGGCAAATATAGAGTTAATTATCTTTCATTTAACACAAACCGCATGTCAATCGGTCCAATAGAACTCCAGATATCACTCGGAATAGGCTTAAAAATTTACCACATGTTAAATTGCCATAAGAGATTTTAATTTCGGTTTTTAAAAAAATGAGTGGGTTAATAGTTGAAATCCAAGCAAAATGAGCAAATAAATATACAGACAATTACCTTTAATTTGGTACCAATTTAACTGGATCTCGCTCGGATTACAAAAATCTTTTCAAATTAATATATAGATTAATTTCTCAACTGTTATTAAAGAATTGTATTAATACTTTATAGTCATACAATTGCCTCAATGTAAAAAGGCAATTGTTAAGAATCCCATCAACATAAAAAGCGGTAGTGAAGAATCCATTTCCTACGATTTAAAATTCCACGAACAATATGTTTCTGAATTGTTATTATTTTTTTAACAGGTGTTTTACATATACCTCCCCAACACATTAGTCCGTATCTAAATTGCACAAGTAAGTAATACCTCCAAAGAGCGCAATGACCTTAAAAAAAAAACCTTCTCACAATTGCATTCAAACCCTTCGAAAGATGGTTAATTAATTTAAGTTAAATGTGAATCTAATATAATCCTCAGATATTTAATATTTTGTATACTTGTGCAGGAGAATTATTTATTTAATCTGTTATCACCTAAGGTATATGGTGATAAAGACTTTTTAAAAGAAAATTTATACAATTTGTTTTTTGTTCGTTCATATAACCGCAAGAATTTAAGGTCAAAATTTATTCATTTTAATTGTAGAATCAATAGAATTAAAATAATAATCAACTCTATAGTCATTCCAATCATATGTCATGTCTACTTAAATAAATTACGCATTCCATACAAATTACACAACCTTGCGGGAACGTTCTGCACACAAATGTTGGAATTCAAAAAGTAAATAGATTTTGTCCTAGGTTGACTAAATAAAGTTTACCTGGGCTTTCTTATTGATCTTTCTATTAAACATTAGTATATAAAGTGCACAAATCAAGCAAATCTCCACACTGATTTGTCATTTCTTTTTTTGGAAAAGGTTTTTGGAGAGGGCTAGGAAATAACTTTACCCTTTTGTTAAGCCGTAGAAGCAGGTACCTGGCTGGCGTCTTACAATAGGACCTGAGGGAGTGTCCACAAAGCTCCATTCATTTCATTTTAATCTCTAAACCCGTCTACGAAACACATCTACAAAGTGCCATATGGATGTAGCCTACAGTTTTTAGACCGTTGTTTTGATAAGTTAAAAATGCCTGATACAATTTTAAAGTTCAAAATTCTATATTAGAAAATTATGGAGAATTATGAGTAGAAATGTAACATGATAAAATAGCTATTCACTTTGTGATATTTAATGTTTTGAAATAAAAACGTTTCCGAACATTTCAATCTATAAAAATAAAAATGTAAATGTTCGTTTGTTCAAAATCGCAAATCTCCGAAGGTTTTTCACCCATTATTTTTTTTGAAAAACAGCAGCATCTGTTGGACATAAAAATAACGAAAAATAGACTAAATATTTAACAAAAATGTAAGCTAAAATGCATAAATGTTTATTGACTATAATAATAACAGTAGTCAGCTGTTTCCTATAATATTTCAATTATCAGCTGATTTCAAAGTTAAAACAATTATTTGTATTTCTAACTTTTAAGATAAGTTTTTGTGAACAACGCCATCTGTTAAAGTAAAAACAACACACGCTATAATAAATATTTTACGGCAATGGTAGCGCAATACTAAATAACTAATAAATATGTTTATTGTTGATACAGTGATCAGCTGTTTGCGCTAATATTTCCATAAGCAGCTGATTTAAAACTTTGAAACAATTATTTGTATTTCTAACTTTTAGGTTAGGATTTGTTTAAGTGTAGACCTGAGCCTTGCTGGTTCTGTAAACCTGTTTTATATTATAACTGCTGTTATAAAATATACCAAATAATTTGATTTGGACATTTAACTTGATTTATTATATTTTAGATGTGGCGTTTCTATTAATCCTACACCTTTATTATAAAGAAAACAAAACATAATTGTGTGTATAGAAGGTTCCAACGGGGTTGGCGTGCGGAACACGCAGGGGTCTCCCCTAGTAAATAATAAATAGCTTATTTCGATTATTAAGCAGCAAATTTAATTTTTAAGATAATTAATTATGATGGACATAAAAATATCAACAAAATAATCCACAAATATATTATTTTAAATTTTGCCTTAGAAATTTAAAAAAATATTCATGTTCTAAAAATGATATGTAAAGTAGTTTTCTGAAACAATATTAAAATAGAAGTGGACAAAACATTAACGATAAGCGTTTCTTTACGTATCAAAAGATAAATAGTTGAACAAATTTGCTTTTTAGCATAACATTTTAAAGTAATTTTATTTATTATCTTTATCCATTTTGATTTGTTTCTCTTTTTTAAATATTCTATATATTTTAATTGTGTTTTTATTCTAATAATTTATATATAGGTATATATAAATACTATGTTTGTAAAGAATCATGTGTAAATTAGACAATTTGTCAAAATCTGGTAAGGTTCCTCTTAATAATGCATCCTTATATGTTGTCTTGTTGATTCTCTTGGGACCTCCTTCTTTGGCAACTCGTGAGAGATGTATGCAGCGCCTCTTTTTCTCGCGGCGGTCACGCACCGAACTAAACAGCGGCGGCGACTCATTCGGTTGTTTCCGTAAATGTTCGGGTGGCCATTACCGGCAGTGGCCCCCTCGCCTTTGAGGGGGGAATAGATCAAAGAGGCGTTCTCATTGGTCGCCGCGTAGATACGGCAAAGCAAAACGCGCCGGCCAACTTTTGGGAATCAGTATTCAGTGCTCTGTAGGATGGCCGCCAAAGAGGGTCATGTTGGTGTATTTTCGACTCTTTGTTGGACACAATTCTTTCATCTGTCTCGTGCGTTCTTAGACCATCACAGAGAATACTGAAACCGGTTATCACAACAGATTAAAGGACTTCATACAACTCTATCAAACTTTAAAGGAAAGTGTTTTTATAAATCAAGTGTAAACCTTGTGATCACAATGGAAATGTGCGTCGTGTGGTTATGTATAGGTCCGATTATAACCTCACTTTAACAGTGTCTATTTTATTAGTGAATGTGAAGTGGTGAAACATGCCGCATGTGAGCGGTGGGGGCGGTGGTGATGATTTGGGAAGTACCGATGAAGTGAAAGTGTTTAAAGATGAGGGAGAGGACGAAAAAAGATCTTCGGAAAATTTAACCGAAGAAAAAAGTAGTTTAATTGATCTCACTGAATCAGAGGTAGGTTTTGTGTTTGTTTATATTTGGTTAAAAATATTTAATGTACTATTAAACTCACTGTAAATATTTGCATGTGTATTTTGAGACATGTGGTTTCCTCAGCGAGGAAGGTTACACTTTTACGTGAAATAACAACAATGCTTCAGTTTGTGTTTATATAAATATACGATAGCACCAAATGTAGGTTTTGAAGTAAGGCACCGTTTGAAAATATCATGGTGTAGTTAACCCCGATTTAACTGATTTGATAAGCCTTATCGCGTTTATATAATTGAGATAGGCCTAACTCCGACTTTATATTATGTTTTCAACCATTTCATCCTAGTTATTATCTAGGCCTATTTGTTTTAGATTTTATTACAATTTTAGATTAATCATTAATTATTTTTATTTGACAATAAGAGTCGGCCAAACCATATTATTTAGGTTGTAATCAAATTAGTTTTAGTTAACGGTTTTTCTAAATGACGATCATTGAGACAAGTTTAGGCCTATGTTAAATTCATAAAAAAGATCATAATTCCAAACTAATCATTGCCAGTCTAGCTGTAGGCCTATTTAATAATAAATAAACAGTAAGTTGCTGATTAAACATTTTTAATGTCTTGTTTACACATACACAGAAAAGGGTAAATAAATAACTTACAGCAGTGTAGACTATTTGTATGCTTAATTATTAATACCGTGGTTTAATAAAATCTGATTGATGCTTCCTTAAGCATTGTAAATAAATTCACCATTTTTTTTATTAAAACAAATTATACCAGGCCTAGGGGTACCTTATTATGTTTTTTTTTGTTTTTTGCATGCACTAAAAGTAAAAACACATTTAATTTTCTGCAGTTAATGTTTTACAGTAATTGTATATTTCATCGAATCATATCCATTTGATTAGCCTATTTATTTCTATTAGGCTAATTGTACATTTCAAAAGTTTGAAAGAAAGTTAAGAATAATTAGGCTTATTACATTTTTATCAGATTTTGTTTAATCTACTGTAAAGTATGGTGCTGACACATGAACCTGCCCAAAAAGCCCCCTTTACACTTGTTACACCCTTAGGTGGCTAACCCTACTGTGTTAAGACTACCACAACAAAAGATTTCTACCTGGATTCTAGGCTATGTTTGGTCAAATAAATCCTGCCCAGAGATTTCAATCTGCTTCTTTAATTCCAAACAAAAACTGCCAAACCAAGAATATGCTTTTCAAAAATTCTTTTTATAACACCTTTGTCATTCTCAACTAGATTTTAACAAAGAAGTAAGTTTCAACTTTCTTTAAAATAGACCTAATATTACTTTAGTAGGCTAGTTTATAAAGAAGAAACCTTGTAATTGCAAACCTTACAGGGTCAATAAATAAATAAATCATGGAACCTGTCTAAAAGGACAGGTAAGTTTGTACAAAACGTTTGGTCATAAATCATAACTTTACTCTAGATTTGAAATAATTTCCGCAGTAAATTATGTGTATAGATTTAATAACCTTTTTTAAACTAGAAACATTTTATAAATCTCTTGAGCGTAGTAAAAAGAAGGGTTCAGTTAATTTATTTTACAACCTTGTTGTATTGGTAGGTAATTCTGTCTACTTCTAAAGAATATGTAGGCTTTACAGCATATATTATAAAATTACTGATCTTAAAGTAGAGCCTAAGTATGGACCAAGAATGTGTTTATAATAAATATACAAATTTACAAGAAAATGTATTATCTTATTTTGGAGAAGTTTTCTAAAACAAAATTTTAAAAAACATTTCTAAATAGGCCTAGGCAATGTATGAATTGCCAAATAGGTATTTCCAAATAAGAATGTATAGTGTGCATACGATTTATATTCAGATCATGAATGCAAAGGTGGTACCGTAATCACTAAATAATATACAGTACTTACAAATTGTTTGTTTAACATTATTTGTATTATATTTTCATTTCTTTTAAAATTGCATCCAACTCCTATCAGGTAAGGTAGTTCTAGGATAAGGTAGTTTCCTAGAATAACATGACGCTACAGTCAAGGTTTTATAAATGTCAAAACAAAACAAGATAATTCTTTCAAACCACAGATGCGTGATGCATAGGTTGGCCTATAGATCTACAATGTGTTTTCCTCCTATTTACATACTATAGGTGGAGTTATAGTTATAAAATTAATGTTTAGACCAAAATGAACAAGTAGAAGTGTTCAATTGAAAATTCAGTAGATTTTTCAATTGCTTAGATGTAATACCTAAGTTAGAAATTCAAAATTTTTGTTTTATAAAAACAGAAGGAAATAACAAGAATTCCGATTTCTATAAAAATAATATCTTTTGCTAATATGTTGGGGAATAAAACACTGTAGGTCTACTTTAGCCTATAAAAATATGTTTTATTCATCAGTATAATATTTTCTCTAATTTAAAATTTTATTTATAAATAAAATTCAATAATAATCTGTTATAAGAAAGGCCTAGGTCTACTAGCACATGATGTTATACATATCGTGTTTTTGTAGTGTTTAACTTATTTATTTCAGTTAGCCTATGTAGGCCTAAAAAGTAGAACCAAAAATATTAACATTTAACAACTTAGGATATATTTTTCATTATCAATGTGTAGGACTAGGCCTATATAATTTCAGTAGGAAACATTTTCCCCCGTTTCATAATTTTTAAGTCTGGGTAAATATTCTCTACATTCTAAATTCAGTTTGTAGTACCCTAAATATTCAGTCAAAATCCTTACTGGTCAACTGGGGTAACTTTGACCAATTTTTTGTGTTTCTTCACATAAATTGCCAAATATCCCTCAAATATATATATATAATTAACTTCCATGTAGGCATACTATTTTTCTTTTTTAACTCTGCGTACTTCAAAGTGTATATTTACTGGTTTTTAAAACTCAGAACTTAATTATTTTATTTCTAGGATTTTTTTAAATTGGCCTTAATTGAGGTAACATTGTCCCAAATGTAAAATGTCATGTATAAACTAAGGCCAAATATGATTTCTAACAATGTTACCCCAATTATAATTATGGGTTTACTATACAATGAGTTTGGTATATAAAATGAAACTTACATTCTACAAAAGCAATAAACTTGTATTTTGAAAATATGATTCTTAATAATGTTTATCACAACAACCAAGTTGATAGCTCTATTAGGTAACTAACAATAAATAAAACTATATTTTTTCAAGATTTGGGCCAAAATTACCCCAGTTGACGGTATTTAAAATAAAATATTAAAAAGTGCATTTAGAAAAATTACTTTTTTTTTTACAAATTGTGCAGACTCTAAATAAACAGTTGTATACAATACAGCTATGCTAATGCATAGGCCTACAACTTATGTTAGGAAGATGTAAATGACAACGATAAAAATAAATAACAAGCATTGTGACTGAAAATAGTCAGAAAGAAGGCTTGGACAATGATTATGCAACAGATATTTTTAGTCTGACAATACTTAGGCTTAGCTATATATACTTGTTCAAATAAACGCTAATGTAAAGGTATGTGGTAAATTTGTTAACTACCGCTTTTAGTAATGAATGACAAATAAACGGGTCAAACGTTTAATTTGTTTTAGATTGTGTTTAACAATGTTATTAATTGTCAATGATGAGTGGAATTCAATTCAGTTAGTTCCATTATAAATGGTTTCAAATTATGGATAATAACTCGTTTTTGATCCGCACGTTTGTTTTCCCCATATAAATAATTTATTGTATTAACATCGTCAATAATAGTGCCACCTTAATTTTATTCGCTTATTTTGATATTTTTTAATAATACTGTAAACTTAGGAAGGCCTATATATAAATACATAATTTATTCATTTTAATTTTACAAAAAAATATTTCTTATAATAAAAAACATATATATATATACAGCTCTATCTGTATAATCTGTTTAAAACAAATTATATTCTTAAAGCTAATTTAAAAGACCATCAATTAGATACAACATTGGCAAAAAAATCACAAAAAGTGAAGTTTTATATAAGTTTTTCTTATCTTAAAGATAGTTAATGCAGCTTAGTCTCTATTTTTTGCATTCAGAATATTACTAAAATAAAATGAAAATTATGTACTGTAATCAATTGGGGAAAAATGTTGTTGTGGGATTACCATATAAAAACATTAAAACGAGACTAAAAAAAAAAAAAATGGAAAAAATAAATAATATACCTGTTTTGTATACTAACTACTGATTTATTATTTCGATTTAGGCCTAATACTTAATGTATTTATGAAAGTGCAAATATTTAGTAGTCTAATATTGTAAACAAATTTGTATATATTAAGTTTATTGTTAGGAGAATATTCTTAGTATATTTATAGCCTAGTCCATATCATAAAAACACTAGGCCTATTCTTTTAATTTTCTTTATAAAAAACTGATTTTGTTTGGTATATTTACATATCTATAGGTAGCATATCTATTATAGAAGGTTCAATATCTTATGACTACATACAAAAATATTTTTGAAAAACTGTTAAATTCGTCTTTAAAATATTATATTTAGCTGATATTATATAAACTTGTAAAGTAGGTACTATTCGCCATAATACTATAAGTTATTCAAAGATTTATCTCCCTTCATAATGTCGAAAATATTCTTGTACAAAATTTACAAAACTGGAATTACAAACATAAGAACTAGTCTACATGTTTTACATTTGCAATAATAAAATAGAATATATCCCAAAACATGGCAGGATGTTAGCTGGAAGCTGATCTATGATCTGGTTATGATCCCATCAGCTAAACTCTAGTTTTGTTTTATATCCCCGATAAAGCAAATTATAAAATTATCTTTAAAGATTATTTTATTAAAATATTTTAATAAATATGTTTAATTGATATGTTTTTATCGATTGACTATTTACAAAAAAAAAAAAAAATTGAGCTTCAGGTATGTAAGTGATAAACATACTCAATGTACAGTATTAAACATCATGGAAACTGCAAAGTATGTTAGGTTTGTGTTTAAATATTGTAAATGTATTTAAACATTGTTGTTTGTTTATAGTTTAACGTACCCTAAATGATGTAAATACCATATATAGGATTTTTTTAGGTTAGGCCTATAACATTTCACAACTTAATTAAAGGGTAAGTTTTAGAAGCTGTTGTTGTTTAACGTCTGTGTTATTTATGATATTTATTAGTTGCTATGGTAACTACTGATACACATTAGGCCTACCTCACAACTTTAAAGGAAACATCAGATTATGGTACTGGCATTGAAAACATTTATGCATCAGCTGTGCTGTGTATTTTAAATGGACAAATTATGCATCAGCTGTGCTGTGTATTTTAAATGGACAAATTTTACTTTTTAATTTGAGAAAAAGATGTAGAAAACGAGTTTTTCGGTAGGCCTAATTTTCAATAAGTCCAACTGACTTTTTGGGTAACAAATAACTTATGTACCAAATTACAAGGAAAAAAAAACTTAGAGCGGTTTTCGAAATTAAATTCTGCAAAAACATACAATTATTGCTCATTTAAGAATATAAGATAAGTTACTCCCTATAATTTACTGTTTGATTCTGAAGGTTGATTTTTTTCTAGAGTGAGGAAAATATTACCGAAAATTAAATTCCAAGTTTGTACAGCTACTTTCTCAATATACCGGTAATATTATTTATTTCAACTTATTCAGTGTTAAATGTCAAACCTAATTAATTTAGGATACTTTAAAATAAAGATACCGGTATTTTTTTTTAATTATAACACTTCAGTAGATCCAGCTAATAATACACATATATTCTACTTGACATATAGAATTTTACAATATTGTGCAATCTCGATGTTTGCTTTTAAAACATATTAATCAATTTAATGTTGAGATGTCCTAAGCAAAGTTTATAGGATCGCCCATAACCTATAGCAACAGTCATTTTTCATCTTAACATGATCATAATATATGTTAAGCAATGATAACAGCTCAAGCAAATGTGAATTTATTTTCTCTTTTGAATATTCATATTTTTAACTTCCCGCTAAGAAAATTGAAAATTTTCTAAAATCGGGAAGTTATTGGTTTCACCCTGTTTTTTGAAAATCGAGTATTCATCAGATCTCGACGTTTTGAGGTCCTAGGAATCTTCCCTGACCAATCCCGAGAGGGTGTCACCCTGTCTGTATGTGTGTGTGTATGTAAGTATGTGACCCGCTTATAACTTTTGAATGGCTTAACCGATTGGATCCTACCAAACGGCATTCTAAAGAGTTCCATCAAACTTAGATTTCCTGAAAATTTCAACTAATTCGGACCGGTAGGTTATGAGAAATTTCGAAAAAACTAAGAAATAAAAAATTTTCAAATCAGGTTTTTTTGGAATAACTTTTAAACGGCTTTACCGATCAATTCCAAAATCTAATCAGCTTTTAACCTTGAAAAGCGACGTCGATCGCTACCAGTCCGGTCAAAATCGATTAATTCGTTCGTGAGATATCGTGAACGAAAGAAAATAAAAAAGTGTTTTTTCTCAATTTCTCCGAAATTTTTTTAGATAAATTTTTGTTGTCGATTCTTTCAATGGACTCGAAAAACTGCATCGATTGCTGCAAATCGCATAAAAATCGGTTGATTCATTCGCGAGATATCGTGAACGAAAGAAAATAAAAAAAAGTGTTTTTCCTCAATTTCTCCGAAACTTTTCATCTGAAACATTTTTGTTGTTGATTCTTTCAATGGACTTAAAAAACTGCATCGATTGCCGCAAATCGCATAAAAATTGGTTGATTCATTCAAAAGTTATGGCAGTTCAAAATTTCCAAAAATAGTGTTTATCAAACTTTCATCATACTTTTGTAATTAAACTTAGCGAGAAGTTACAGGGATGGCCTTTAGGGTCAATCGTTTTCCAAATTTTTTTTTTCAAAAATCGTCACAATATTTTTGTTTGTGTAAAATATTAAATTAAATACGAAGCCTTTAAAATATTAAATTAGGAAATAGTGGATCTTTAGTGGATCACAGAAATTGGGCTCAATATGGCGAATATGCAGTATGCCTTAAATATGCATTGTAGCCTAATTTAGGTTTACCCTTTAATTATTTGTAATTCTATTGTAGGGTTAAATCTGTAATGAAATGTCAGTCTATATAATTAAATTACATCAAGGCCTTGTAAATATGTTATAGTACTTATAGTACTTATAGTACTTCTTGACAATACATTACTGGGTTATTTGTTAGTTTGCCCTACATAAGCCTATATGAATACAGTTTAATACGTAGGAATATAATGCAATCAGTTGACATTATGGAAATATAGTTATATTAAATACAGACTTTATATAAATCTTCTATCTTGATCAAGGATAGACTAACCTAAATGTTTTCTCAAGTTAAAACACTATCCAGTAGTAGTAAGTTATTGTACTACAGTAAAATGCAGCTGTTTTATTCCTACTTAAATAAATCTTGCAAGACTTTTGTTGAATATATGAGTTGTATATTGTCTAAAAATCACTTGGCAAAGGATACCGTACCACGTTTGCAATCCGATATTCCAAGTAGGTCTGCCAAATACTGTGTTGTTAGTAATCATTATGTTTAAGGTCCTTCTTTTATACATTATGATTAGGTTCAAAGAATTATGTTTAAATAATGCTTACAGGCCAATATTATTTCACAAAAGTGTTTTTTTTCCAAGCCCCCCCTCCCAATTCATCAAAATTAATGATTCAAACATAATTTTAAAACTTATGTTCCCCGCTATTGACAAAAAATAGACAAATAGCTTAAAGATTATGTTTTCTTTAAAAATATAGATTAAAAAACTTTCATATTATGAAAAGTTCATATGATTCCTAATGAAAGGCGCCTTCTAATAAAAATCTGTTTAACTAACATAAAAGCTGTTCTAAGATTGTTTACATTCTATATGCAAGTGTAATCTATCAATCAAATTAAACCAACGTAAATAAATAAATGTAATTTACTTATGTAAATCAGGTAAGTACTTCTAACTTAGTCAGCTGGTATTATTTATTTAACGCCTTATTCATAAGTGAAGTGTAGGGCCGCTTACGCCTGATTAGGAATTATTATCATTATTTTTATAAATCTATAAATTTAAGAAAAAATGTATCACTTTTAAATAGCCTAAACCGAATTAAATATGTCAAAGTCAAAATTTAGAACACCATAGAGGAACATAAACTTGCTTTTATTTTCAAATTGCATGCATTATTAAAAACAGAAATCATTAAGTTCTGTGAGATCCATAGCATTTGTTAACACTGTTATTGTATTTGTATATAATACAGAGGTACAACGTTAAACATAGAATAATACACAATAGAATAACTTTAATAATTATCCTGAACAACAGTTTTTAGAATTGAATTAAGCCTCTATCAATTTGATTGAAGTTTGTAGGCCTTCAGGCCATCATAGAATTATTGTTAATTAAATGTGTGATGAATTACAGGAAGCTATATTCAAACTATGTTTATTAATCTATTATCATGAATTTAGGTTTTCCTTATTTCCATGCAATAAAATCTGTATACTAATTTTTAAAATATTACAATTTAATAAAATTTGTTTTATATTAACCTATATTTTTTAGTGCTGTAGGCTATATAAGAGTTAATATAGATGCAATGATTAAATTTCTGTTGTAGGTACTTTCAATACATTTACCAAATAAAATTCTTACTCCAGATATTTTCTAATAAGAAACTCTGAAAGGATGTTTAATTTGGTTTCAATCCTGGTAGTATTGCTTATTTTTCAACCCTGGCCTATTGTTTTTAGTAATAACGGAGGTAGTTATCATACATTGACTACATAAATAAATATTAATCCACCTTTAAATGTATTTAGTTGGGGATATTTCATTGCTGTTACAATAATTTGTCAGCACCCATAAGTCTACTCTATATTGTAAGAACTGACGCATCACCAATGATATATACCGCAAACCAGTAATAGTATGTACTGTTGATGTGGAATAAATGTCTTAAAGGAATACATTATGTAATCAATCTTCTTATTTAATGTAATGTTTGAACAGGCCTGACTACTGCCTACTAGGTGTGGCGGCTGCAATGTAATATGTTCGATTACTCATTGGAAATATAAATTACCTGATAACAATAAGCTGGGAGGTTTATTGAAGAATTTTAAAATATCACGGTTAAAAATATTCTCTACGGCTCAACTTTTAGTTTTTGACAAGTAACTAAATGTTGAGATTGTCTCCAAGAATATAAATTCGCACAAAAATACCTTTATTATTTTAACGTGTTTCAACAACAATGTCGCCATCTTCAGTGTATTGCTATAGTAATAAAATTAATAAATTCATGTTTGGTGGGAATTTTTGTTTTAAGTTTTACTCTATCGAGGTTAAATAGACCTAAACCATTCCACTTAAAGAATTGTTAAAATAATTACGTTTCAGTTACTAAATCACAACCTATCAGTTTTGGTCAATTTAACTCAGTAATATGTAGTATAACTTTGATATTGTATTTTAATCAGGTTTAAACTAGTTGACCCGTGCGAGGCATTCGCATTCTATCTTAACAGTGTTTTATTAATTTAAATCCATGTTAAAGAGAAATAATTTTGTTATTGTTATTATATATTTTTAAACAACTTAACCAACTTGTAGAAGGTAAACAACAACAAATAGGTGTATCCACAATGCTGTTTATAATCACGCTTACAATTAATTAAAAATAGCAATGTAGTGGCGTAACGGCAGCTCTCCAGCTGGGTATTGTTATCATCAGTGGTGCCAACGCCAGGAAAATATCCCTACAACTTACTTGATCTTACATCACTATTACTTTCGGATTCTTTATGTCTTTTTTTCGTATAATTGTATTTTGTATATTTTTCCGGTGTAGCGGTTAAGGAAAGCTTTAAAATGATTCCTCATTCATGTAATTTGATGATGTATTAAGGAAGTTATGGCGTACCGACAAAAAAATGGCCTTGAGAAATAATATATGTGATATTTGTTTTATTGAATGAATTTATATTATTTAATTCTCGTGAATAAATTATTCGGTAGGCTAGTAGGCATATGTTTGTTTATCGGTGGCTTTAAAATAATTGCTACCTTCTCCGACATATTTGATATGTACTGTTTTCCTATCACGATAATGATCACTTAGCCAATTTGATCAAATACAGATGTTTTCTTCTTTTTCTAAATTATAATAGGCCTATTCTCTTTTTGTTTTCAAAACAAATTAATTTGATATTTATAAATTCAAATTCATTTTTCTTAGGTAATCTAATAGCCTACATATAAACACCTTTTGTTCGGCACGCAGTACATTTACCGTACTTATTATTATTTTTTTACGTTAGTTTCGCCTTTCCTATTCTGGCATTGTCAAATTGATTTTGTAGTTTCATTTAAAAAACTGATTATGTGCGCGTCACTTTTACTTTCTCACTATATTATAGAGAAAGTATAGTGATCGCAAACAAATAAGCTGTTGAGATTTTTGTGGAAATATCCGTTTTGGGACCCCCTAAGTCCAAAAAAGTGGCTTTTACAAAATGTCTGTCTGTATGTATACAAAGCTAGAGAGAAAACTATTCGATCGAACAAATTTGCACCAGACATGTCAATTAAGCCTGTATAGATGCACAAAAAAGGTTTTGACAAATTTTGAAAAACCTTTTTGAAAAAAAGTCAGTTATTATTTTTTATAAAAAAAACGGCTGTAACGATTTTGATAAAATTTTACTTATTTCTAGCCCTTAATGTACCCTACCATATGCAAAAAACCGCATCTTTCTAAAAATTCTCGTTCAGCTAATTAATAATAACTGACATTTGTGGGTTTTTTGACCGAAAGGGGGTTGTTTTACAAAAAATTTCTAAACCTTTTTTCGTGCATCTATACAGGCCTAATTGATTGACGTGTTTGGTGCAAATGTGTTCAAAATCGATCGAATAGTTTTCTCTAAGCTAATAATAATAATATTTATTAGTTACTCTTCTACTTTAATACAATTATGAAATCACAGTGAATCTGTTTAATAATTTAAATTTGTGAGAAAGTATGTGCCAGTTCCTGGTACCGTTTATTTGAAATGGGATACGTTAACACAACACGTAAACATACATTACAAAACTTTGAACACAAACTACATTTTAAAACACACAGCAATTAATTAATCTTCTTTATAAAATGTTCAACGCACATGTCCATGGTCAGTACTCCCTATAATGCCTGAATAGGAAAGGCAAGACGATCGCCACCGAAAAATAAGTACTGTTACTGGACTACGGGCAGACCAAAAGGTGTTTATACATAACCAGTCCATAAGGCAAAAACAAAACAAACAAATCTAAGAAAGCAGTCGCGGGACTGCCGTCAGAAGTGAAAACTGTAATGAATATAAATCGTTGGTCATATTGGTTTAATCTAGAATTTGATTATTTTAACAGTATGAAGTAAACTATTTTACCACAACTTACGAAATGAGGAAGCACAATGCCCATTTCAGAGGTATTACCAAATAAACTATTTTAACACAATTTATGAAATGAGGAAGCACAATGTCCATTCCATTGGTAGTATGCATGTATTTTATATCACGATTAGATTGTGGTAAAGGTACGGAACGTGAGCTTTCATTGGAATACCCACGCAGTATTCGAAAAAGTGCCGAACGGGCCATAAGAAGTTTCCACTTCAAAAGCGGTTAATCTAATACAGTTGAGCTTTACAAATAAATGTGATCCTTTGCCATAACTATTTCAATATCAGAAGCATTTGTTTTTTCCAGTTCTATAATTGATATTCGTTATTCTCTTACGAATAAAATATATTATCCATTATAGTGTATATTTACATAGTAATAGCGTATTTATTAATACGGGGAGTTCATCCGATACAATATTTACCGAGCGTAATACAGATTTAATAAAATGTTTTAAACATTATATTTTGTTAGAATATAAATTTAATACTACTATTTCACAGTCCGTATACACCGAGTTAACCTACTATGATTTTAGTCAAAGGGATGGTTTAGCATTTTTAATGAGAATTATAGCGCAATTATTTTAAATAATATCCACCGTGTTTGTTCTGTTGTAACATTTGTGTGTGCTGGCTTTGGTTCTCTGTTTATTCAGAATGCATAACTTTCCGTTTCAATAATGCAATTTTGCTGTGTTATTAATGAAACTTGTTTTGTGTGCTGTGTTATTAATCTAAATAGACTATTTGATTGATTACAATTATATTGTTTAACGTTTATATTGTCAATATTGTAGAACAGTTATGTATTTAAAGGTGGAGTGCATTCAAGCAGATATATAGGCTAACTTCTACTAAAAATTTCGTGAATAGAATACGATTTTTATAATGAACAAGTAACTTTTATAATTAATGGTATTGGTTATTTTATCATCTTAAAAATGCTTGATTTGTCATATTATTATTTTCCTAAAAAAAAACCAAACAGCTATGATATTAGATAAGATTAGTAAAGTTATAATTTGGTTTTTACAAACAAGTGCAACAAAAAGGAATACTTTATTTTCTTTATAATGGCGGCAGTTTAAAATATTTAACGTCAAATATAACCAGAAAGTCCTTTACAAGGTACACAATATATTCCTTTTTGTAAAACCAGTTGTTTATTTCTTTCATGATCAAAATACAACCGACTTATGAATAAACAACAGAAAGGATTATAAGCCAGTCGCCATTTTAAAATGGGTAAGGATTTTTATGAAATGAATTTGATTATTACTTTTTTTTTTAATAAAGTTTTTGTTTGATTGGTTGCCTTTTTGGCTGCAGGAATAGTAAGTACACCAATCTGTTCGTCATTGAAAAACAAATTATGGACATATCCTTCTCCAGAAGGAAAATTATTATTATTATTATCTCTATTATAGAGATATGTAAAATAGGTTATCACATAATGATCGTTTTGAAGTATAAACTTCTATAGGCTCACCTAGTCTAAAAATTCCGGGCGGTGAATCGGATTTTACCGTCACGCGTCATCCTCTACTATATATAGTACACATAATGTATATAGCAGAGTATATAGTTTACTTGCTAATACCTCTGAAATGGACGTTGTGCTTCATCATTTCGTAAGGTGTGTTAAAATAGTTTACTTGGTAATACCTCTGAAATGGACATTGTGCTTCCTCATTTCGTAACTTGTGTTAATATATTTTACTTGGTAATACCTTTGAAATGGATAGTTTGCTTCCTCATTTTGTAAGTTGTGTTAAAATAGTTTTCTTGGTAATACCTCTCAAATGGACATTGTGCTTCCTCATTCTGTAAGTTATGTTAAAATGGCTTTCTCGGTAGTGATAAAATACTAAAATTTCAGATTAAACCAATATGACCAACGATTTATATTCATGACAGCTTTCACTTCTGTCGGCAGTCCCGCGACTGCTTTCTTAAATTTGTTTGTTTTGTGTTTCCTCATTTCATAAGTTGTGATTTTTTTAAATTTTTTCTATACTTTTGAAGTGTAAATCAGAATATCGCTATAGAAGTTTACACTTCTCCGGTGTGACCTTAAGCACACCTGGATTTTTACCATTAACTTGACGCTTTTCAAATTTTGACTTTTGGTTACAATATGTCGGCCTTTTGAAATGTTTACAGTTAAATTATAAAGAAAGTAGTGTGTATCTGTTTTACAAACAAAATTACATAGGCTTAGTGTATTTTATTTTGATTGTGCGTCACACGATAGCGGAGATATCGCTAAAACAATTAATTTACATATCCGATAACAATCTAACTGATAGTAGGCTACACTTCTGTTATAACATAATATAGCTCCGTTTAAAACAATTTCACCTAAGCTCTTTCAATGTGTTAATGGTTTGAGCCTCGGATTCCAAGCAGACCACCGTAGTCGGCCTCTTTTATTTGCGATGTGCAAGTATATTTACTGTAAAAAAACTCGCAACCTGACTGGAATTAACCTAAAAACCTCACAACACTACTAGACTCGGCTGGACGGATAACCTATCTGGAGCTATGCCGGAATGCTGTCTCGAGTCGGGACAAAAACCTTCACCATGTTAACAACATTCCCGGTCTCTATTCCTGCCATCCTGGCCTCTTCATTGTCACAGAGTAATATCAGAAACCTCTCGGCTCTTACACAATTAGCGATGCTGCGTAATAAACTAGAACTTGTTATTGTGATAACTGACATTGGTGTTGGTTGTATTTAGTGATTGCAACCGTTTTGCGGTTAATTTTACTGTCGGTTAAGTGCGTCTGTTGATTAATCAACTTGTCAAAATTATGATTTATGAGTAATTGAGTTGATATTGTAGTCGTCAAGTTTTGCAAAGTCCATTCTTCCTTCATGTCCCTCATTACATAGTTCAAAGAACAATTTTATTGAGGTTTCAAATTTAGGTGTGTTAAAATTGAATACTTTGTGCGGTAAAAAATAAATTAGGAAAACCAAATAATTTTGAGGATAATGTTTTATTTGAACAAAGTAAATGTTCTTTCACAACCTTATTAAGGCTCGGGTTCCTAAATTCAAAACGGCGAAGTTGGTTGCAATTTCAATCTTAATCTAACCTAACCATATCTTCACTTTTAAGCATATTTTTGAGTTATTTTCGTCAAAAAACGAAAGCTGTATTTTTTCTCTTAAAGTAAAATAAATTGTGGGTGTTGTTGCTAAGGTTTTATGCAATATCTCTTTTTCCACCTGAATAAAAAATTAATAAAGTTTACTATTTATATCATATGTTTATGAAAACAATAGCCTACAACGGTTTTTGAAAATGTATTCTGCAATCAACATCCGCATATGGCAGTACTTAAAAATGAAACCAAATTTTTAAATTTATTCCACGAATTAATAGAAAAAATTACTTAGTAGCATTGCTCTTATGGGAATCAGATTCAATATGTCGGACAGGGTATCCTCCCCTTAAATTCGAACGTGGCTTTGAGCGTTTGGATTAATTTCACCTTTCCTGATTTACTTCTTTGCACTTGTCCGTGTGCCTCACTAACAAGTCCGTTTTTTAAACTAGATGGACTCTATTTTTTGTAAAAACTAAAATAATTGTAAGAATAATGTCCATTTTCTATGAACGGAAAAGTTCCATAATCATAATGCAATCTGGCATAAGCTAACACGCATAAATTAAAATAATCAGAACTTGACAATATATTACAATAATTTTGGAGTAAATATTTAAATAACACGGGATACTGTTTAAAAAAAAGGGATTTATTTAACGATATTTTTTTAAATTTTTCTTTTGTGTTCCTCGGACCATTCTTTTTTACTTAATAATTTTGGAGGGGAATAAACTGTTGTGTTACAAGTACAGTACTTACACGTGTGCAATTAAAAAAGGAGTTTTAACTGTGGATTCCTATCAGCCAATCTTGCCGTGGTTTTTGTTATTGGTTAGTTCAAGTATATTATGGTAAGTTGACATGTAATAAACACAATTTTGGCAAAAGTACTGAAGTTACGGAATACATTAAATCATTAGGCTAATTGACTGCTCGTCTTGTTTTAATTAAATTTTAAGAATCTAATTATTTATCTTTATAAATGTTAAGTGTTAAACAACAGCATATATTGAACATAAAAACAACAACAAATATAGGCTACTAAATATTTAACAAAAATGTGAGCACCATTAAATAGGCTATGTTTATTGACTATAATAATAACAGTATTCAGGTTCTAATAAATAATTTTACATTTGTTTAGTGATGGTACAGCAATGAACTGTTTGTTTAAATATTTCCATTAACAGCTGATTTCAAAATTTCAAACAATTATTTTTATTTCTAACTTTTAGGTAGAGTTTTGTTTAAGTGTAGGCCTGAGCATTGCTGGTTTTTTAACCTTTATTTTAACTGATGTATAAAATATACGAAATAATTTGATTTGGACATTTAACATTATTTACCATCTTAGCTTTGAGATTATTATTAGGCCTAAGCCTAACATCCTTTGTAAAGAAAACATAATATTTGTGTATAAAGAGTCCAACGGGGTTGGCGTTCGGAGCACGCAGGGGTCTCCCCTAAAATAAACATATTTTATGTTTACAAACTTTGTATTTACTTTTCTGTTTCTTAACCAAATAAAAAAGTTTAATTAAAAATGGCTTCTTTTTTATTGCAAAGAAGAAGCAAGTCGAAGCGATTGTTTTGTTTATTAATTAACACACAGTATGTATAATCCCACACTAATAACGATATATCAATAACTAATGAAC
>JAGFPH010000048.1:528328-548934 GCA_018207615.1 Philaenus spumarius
GATGGAATCTAACGCCAAACATGTAGATTAAGAATTATTACGTGTTTGCTGAAAGTTATAAATTGTAATTGTAAAAGCAACTATAAAATGTAACCGATATAACTGGTTGTTTATTGTTTTATTGCGGCGTAATAAAAGCGTAATCATACGGCAAAGGTTTTATGGTTGTTCGGAATGCCAAGCCCGGCTTTTAAGCTCTGACAATTTCAGCATTTACGGTTTACCAATAACACTTCAGAGTAAGATAGTAGCGGTGGAAAGCTTCTGAATCTATCTTGCATTAATCAACTGTGACGACTTCTTTTCTATACCATCGTTTAGATCACTTTTATAAATACCTATTCAAATAGTGCAGATGAATTTGAGCAATTCTTCATGAAAAATCTACGTTTGTAAAAGTTGTGAAAAACAGTAAAAGACAGAGTATGTTAAGAGTTTTTAATATAGTTTCTATGTAGGATAGGGGTGGATTCTTAGGTAAGGGTTAAGGACTATGGTTTTAGCGATGGGATTAAAAAATAACTGTAATTTATAATGACCTAATTCAAATACTGTATTGATTTTCTTGATTAACATTTTTTTGATAGTTTCGTACCTTAAACGGAACCCTTACAGGATTACTTGTTTGTCAGTCGGTCTGTGTCGACACGTTGTTCATCGTTAAGTATACGTAACTTAAAAAAGGAAAACGAAACCACTATAGAATCGCTCCTTTTCCGGATCGGATAAAGGAATCGCAGTGCAAGTTATATAAAACCTGCTAATCCACACAAATTCCTAGAGAGCTGACATTTAGCTTACTATAATTTTGTTTAAGCTTAAAATTTGGTAACTAACACATAAAAATAAATCCTAATGATATCGTCGTGTCTGGTGTAGTTTGAAAGGCCTTTAGCTAAGGATGGCAAACCTATTTTTTCTATTTAATGTCCATCTGCAAGAGCGGTGGGTGAAACGAATAGCTACCTAAAGGCTACTTTTGAATTTACATTTTTAATTTGCCGAAATATTGCATTCAATCTAATCAACGTAACAAATAATTAAAATTGATACCAAACCAAACACGACCTAATTACATTGGAAAACAAGTGTATGATTCTAAACAACAAATTATTAATATTTTGTAGTATTTAAACAAATTATGCTTCAAATTCGGTTTAGGAATAAATACATTTGCATCTTCAATTACAATTACATCTGTCATAATAAGGCTAAATAATGCATTCCAAACTATTGTAAGCACCTCAAGGCAGTGATGTGTAGCTTCCAAAGATCTTATTAAATATAACCTGCCTCTGCATGTATACAACGTTGAGACTTCATATTAACTATAACTTATAAAATTAGGAATTATTTAAAGTTGAATTTTATATTAAATTTAGTAATTATTGTAGTTTTTTTTTTGTAATTACTTATATATTAGTAATAATAATTTGCACTTCTATAATTATTTCATAAAATACCAGTTATGGCTAACTTTGTTTGCTCAGCTAGTTATCATTATTATGAATACCTTAATTAATATTGGGTGTAAATAATACATTTTTGAACATCTGTAACTAACTTATTTGAATATGTAAGAGTGGTTTACGCTCAGTTTATTTAATATTATATTTAATTTTACTTTGTCACTATGCTATATATAGTACAGTATAGAGAAAGTATAGTGATCGCAAAAAAAATCGATGTTGAGATTTTTGTGGAAATATCCGTTTTGGGACCCAATGAGTAAAAAAAGCGGTTTAAAAAAAATGTCTGTCTGTATACAAAGCTAGAGAGAAAACTATTCTATCGATTTCGAACAAATTTGCATCAAACATGTCAATTAGGCCTGTGTAGATGCACGAAAAAAGGTTTTGAAAAATTGTGATAAACAACCCCCCTTTTGGACAAAAAAAACCCCAAAAAATCAGTTATTATTTGTTTATAAAAAAAACGGCTATAACGATTTTGATAAAATTTGGCTTATTTGTACCCGCTAATGTACTCTACCATATGCAAAACACCGCATCTTTCTAAAAATTCTCGTTAATAATAATAACTGACTTTGGGGTTTTTTTGGCCAAAAAGTGGATTGTTTTTTCAAAAAATTTCAAAACCTTTTTCGAACATCTCTATACAGGCCTAATTGACATGTTTGGTGCAAATTTGTTGGAAATCGGACGAATTGTTTTCTCTGAGCTAATAATAATAATATTTATTAGTTACTCTCCTACTTTAATACAATTATGAAGTCACAGTGAATCTGTTTAATAATTTAAATATGTTTGTGAGAAAGTATGTGCCAGTTCCTGCTACCGTTTATTAAAATTATTGTTAAACGTGTTTTTAATAGGTTATTAAACTCAATTAACTATTACATACAAAAATTAACTATTAGACATAATGTACAAAATAAATATGTGTTTCTTGTTTCAACCTATACGCTTCTTTTTCGACGCAGTTAGGACGTGTTTTATATCAATTTTCATTATTTTTTACATGGATATTAGAATGTCGGAATTTATTAAACAGGAATACAAGAAGCCGATCCACATAATAGAATCATTTTAATGTCAGTAGGCTATAAATAGTTAAGTGCTTCACACTCAGTGGAGCTCCAAGTTATTCACAAGTCCAGAAATTGCCTAAACATTCTCTAATTTGTATTTATAATTAATATCTCTGAAAACGTTTTCCTCCAAAATTTCTGTTTCAACAAAATCTCCATAGTTGCATAAAAACGCTTTGTGATATTCAACACTCTGTAAATATGAACTGAATGTTGGTTCTCTCTGTATATAGCTCAGCTCTAAAACTATCTCATACCTTCTGTTTATCTTAAATTTAAGTTTTTGCATTAATCTGTCTGCAGCGATTGTATTTATTATGCAAAATTGAAATTTTTTAAGCATAAAAATATGGATCCATTCAGGAATAACCTGAACACTCACATCATGCCGAGTTTTCTAGACCATTTTTTTAAACCCTTGCAATAGTTTGGTAAAACTTAAAAGTATGGCAAATAATAGCTATATTTAGACAACGTATTAATATTTGGTTTGGGTATTCTGTATATAGTATAAGTAATGTTTTGTCATTGGAAATCCAGTTGTCAATAGCACACACTCATATGATTTTTTATTAGTTTTCAAATTTATTGCAAGTACTAACTTTTTGCATGGAAACTGTGCACGTCAGTTTTTGTGTAAATATTAAAATTGATAATTTAAGAAAAAAACTAAATCGATTGAAGGTATAAAACTGAGTTATTTTCTTATTCTGTAAACAAATATTCTGACAGTTGGTAATAATGCTCAATTTCAACTGTATTCTGGTTATTTGTACATTTTAGTTATTCTAATTCTTGCTATATTAAATGTATCGAACCCGTCTGTATGTAATTTGGTTTTAAGGAAATTATTATTTTTCTTATATACAACAATCTTGATGTAGATATGTTTACGTAAAATTTACGAGACACTTTTTATTACTATTTGTGATCAACATTTATAACATTAAACAATTTAGACGTAGTCAAACGTGTTAAAAATTAAAATTATAACTTGTATAAAAACTAACCAAAACTTGTCATAGCCTAACAATACAATCATTTTAAGACGACGATAACTGCTCAGGTTTTCGCCTTAAAAAAAACATTTTATGCCAATTTCTTAACTAATTTTCATCCGCCAGATGGCAAGACCAAATTACTTAGGGGTATTCAATCCGCTCAGAATTGTACGGAACAAGTCCGATTCTAGTTTTGGCGAATATGTGTAGCTGCTTTCATTTAATACAGTATAGAGCATGTATTCATATTTTTTTCCAGGCGTAGCTTTACTTACAGGTAACCATAGATCCTGCGCTCTTCCAAATTAAACAGAGTATAAGATATTTCAGAAAATTTGCGAAAAAATCCAACTTCAAGCTAAAACTTTGCAAAACCCAGTAGTGCTAACCTGGTATTCCTATACATTACCGGACAACTATAATCGCCGAACCAATATCTTACGAAAAAAATTTTTTTTTCTTACTTTCATGCACGGTAATTTTGGTAGCCGTATACCAATGTATATTCCCGTCTTGGTTATTATTATTAGTTAGTTGAGTATACTATACAATGGTAATGAGATAAGTTTTCATATTAGAGTAAATTTATATGAACGCGTCGCAAACTATACAAGTTTTCATGTCAAAGACTACTTATGGCCTACATATTGTATATAATTGATTGAAACATAAACAGACAGTACCGCGCACGTTATAGGTTATCACGGAGGACTTAACCTTACTTAATTAGGAACAATAGCTCATGTGTCCACCAAACATGCTTATCTGATGTTTTACCCGTCTTAGTGATGTGTGATTTCACTGAACATGAGTCACTTTGCCCATTCATGCATAACAACTGTAAGGTTAGGCTGTGCATATTATTTTAATTTGGAGGTTATGTCTTAGCAAAGAAAGAAAAACTCAGTTAATGAACAAAAAGAGTATATATATATCTATATTTTTTAAAAGTAGTATAAATAGCCTAATTGTATTTATTGTTTTTGTTAAATAATCGTATTTTATTTTTTGTGGCCTATTTGTTTAAAATTGTATTATTTTTTCTTTTATTCGTGGCTCGTGCGACTATTCTACTTTCTCAAACGTAAGGTACTTCACTTTCTTTCGTTTTTGTTGATTTGCTGCATATTTAAAAGAAGACACGGATGAAGTCTTATTTATACCATGTTACACATAAAATTTATGAATTTATTTATGAAGGAAAAAATATAAATTTAAAAAATCCCACACTTACATTTTGTTTAAATGAGCAAAAAAAGTGAATGTATTATCACTTCCCAACTTTAAATAATTTGACCTACTAATAATCCTTTTCAAGAAAAAGAATAAACAAACAGAAATAATCTTGCAGTAGTATTTTGGTCGTTTACTAAAAATATTGTGTGAATTGTTAGAGTTATAAACGTTTTCGAAATGAAAACTTCTACAGGCGTTTAAACAATATTTTACGGGCGGTGAATCGGATTGTTCCGTCTCGTTCTACTATATATAGTTTACTTGGTACCTCTGAAATGGACAGTTTGCTTCCTCATTTTGTAAGTTGTGTTAAAATAGTTTTCTTGATAATACCTTTGAAATGGACATTGTGCTTTCTCATTTTGTAAGTTATGTTAAAATGGTTACTTGGTAGTGTTAAAATAATCAAATTTCAGATTTAAAAAATATGACCAACTATTTATATTTATTACAGTTTTCACTTCTGTCGGCAGTCCCGCGACTGCTTTCTTTTTTTATTTTACGTAAGCCTATGTTATTGTGGGATATGTATTACGAGTATAGCAACCCGACACTAAAAGTATTTTCTTTTATGTTTGTAAACAATAAGAAATCATAATAGTTTACCACTCCTCCCAGTAGTTTCGTGCAACCATAATTATTGCCAGTTTAATTGTTTCCTCTAATGCATTAAATTTATATATACATATCTTTAGCATTAACAGTTGCGGTATCTAAATATTGGTGACATAAAAGAATAACTACAAAGAAACCTTCCCAGCCCAAGATTAGGCGTATAGCGAGCGCCGCGCTTCATTACTACAAAAGACGTCCTTTGTGGATTTAGCTTTATCAGCGACTTAAAAAAAAACAAACAAACAAAGATAAAATGCAAGATGAATGAGTTGGTCAAATTATGATTGTGTGTTGTCTTGAACAAAGCCGGTACTTCTCGGAAGGTTGTGGGAGGCTTGTAGTTTCTATCCGAATAGATTTCGTTTTTACTGTTTTCGTAATTTCTCGTTCGATTGTTGCAATAAAGGCGACGGGCAACATTTTTTTTACGAGACCGTTTTCTAGATTTTGAGAACTGGTTTTGTTTTTATTATCTCATTTCCGGCGCTGTTACCGGTTTAATATAACCACGAAATTTTTCTTTCAGTTTAATTAGTTGGCGTGTGATTTGTTAGGACTTATTTGAAGCGTGTTGAAAGTTATTTGTCTAAAAACGGAACTGAAAAATGAACGATTTAATTTCTGATTGAAACGTCTTTTATAACTAGGCATGTATTTAGTTGGCAAATCTTATTGCTAATAAATATTACATTTAATTCTTACGAAGCTATTAAGTATCATAATAACCTTATTGTTTTTATATAATAGACTTGTATTTGTCATACAGTTGTGGCATTAGTTGGAAGTTAGTTCAAAGTATGACACCGTCTGTCTGTGAATGAAAATGCCACTGAGAAATAATGCCTGCATAATAGTTTAGAATTGCACATCTGATTATTGTACTAATACTGAAAATATCCTTTCAGCTGTGTATTTTAATGGACATTATTAAAAGGCCTGCATTTTCTATAAAACCATTTGTAAATTTAAATATTTCCTCTCAAACATTATCGTGACCATTGATAGTAACTGCACAGTTTTCACGACGTATAAGTTAATATTTTAAAATTTATAAAAATGTATAAAGTAAATTGACGTCTTTGAAACTAAAAAATCTATGGTTAACCTCAGAAATTGAAACTCTCGCCACGACACTAATATTACTTCGAAAATCCTAAAATTATGTAACGGCCTTTTATCAATATTAAGTTTCAAATATTTCACACAAAAGTTTGGTATTACGGATTACTTTAGATAATATTTAGTGTACGTTCATGAGGCGCAAAATACCACGCGTTGCTGAGTCTTGTTCACGGCGAATTCCGATAGCATTCCCATAGTTTTGACGGACAATTGATACAGAAAACAATTTGGAGGTATTATCTCCACGGAGGTCTTGGCGTGGTCACGTCAAAGACTGGTATGAAGAGGGGGGGGGGGGTGATATTTGTCACGCTTCGGTTACTGTAGAAGCTCATTATCCTTGACCAAATATCCTTCATGTCACTTCCTGATGATGGTATGTGTGTTGGAGCGCAAATAGGGTACAATGTGCGTCTTCTTTAATTGCATTGACGACATAAATGTCTTTAAACTAATCCTAGTTATAACACAGTAAAATTGTTTGCATATCAATTCTATAACTTTATGTAAACTAGATATTCAAATTTTAAAATAATCTATTAAATTCAATAAATTTACAACTCATTATATTTGAAATCAGCTTTTACTTGTTTTTCTTAATTTGATCTACAAAATTGCAGAATCTCGTAGCTGCAAATAACAATAAACAGGTAAATAATTAACACTTGATTTGTTAAATTTCTATTCTGAAAATACTATGTAGTATATATAAATACCAAGTATATTTTAAATTCAAAAATACTTTTTTCGTAATTAAGGCAGCAATATTTTCCCGTCTTATATCTTTTAGATATCTTTGCTTTGACTTTTGGTTATTGTTTTATATAAATTGATACCATATGGGTAGTCCACCGTTCACGTTATCACGAAAGGAGAGTGGATTCCATCGATCTTGCTCTCAGTACAATGTAAATAAATTAGGTCCCAAAATTATTCCTATATTATTTAAAAAAATTATAAAATTAAGTTGGTTTTAAAGATAGGTCAATGAAGCTCCAACAATATTAAAAGCATCAAATACATAATTTATAATCCATCACCCAGTACTTCTTCCCGCTTATATATAAGACGTGGTTTAGTAATAAAATCATTTCTAGTGTTGGTAGTTGATTTTCAATTAATTGAATATGAAGTTTAGAGTACAAATACATGTTCATTTAATACCACAGATATAGGCGTTACGTATATTTCCTCCGTTACTTTTACTATAAAACCAAATATATTGACAAGAACAAAAAAGGGGAAAATACGAAGTAAACCTACGAAATTGAGCGGGGATAAAAGTGATTGTACATCTTGATGCGATTTGAAGGAAAGATAACGGAGGGGAGCACTTGTAGACATCCCCGGGTTAATTTAAGCTCTTTTACACCAAGAAAGGGAGAATATCAACACGATTCCAAGCGAAAGATGATTGTAGTCTCTCACAATTTGCTAAATGTTGTTCAGGTTATGCTTACACAATAGAGCGCAGCTAGGTAAAATCTTTTATATAATGGAACTAAAATATTTAAAATAGTATTTTCCAAGTCTTTATTTAGCCTGTATAATGTAAGCATGTATTTATTTGCTAAACTTAGCTGTGTATTCACAATTATTTTAAAGGGACGTTTTAACAGCAAACGTCATTTTAGACCATTCGTGCGCGCATGGTCAGTTTAATATTTGTATAGAGAAAAGTGAAAGCGATTTGACCATATCCTAATTAAATATTAAGACACTTTTAATCATTCAGGTGTTTTATCAATTGTGAGCAAAATATTATAAAGTAAGAGTTTGTATAAATTATTGTTTATAACGGTTTTACTCTAAATTTATCGAATTGAGAGAAATTTTACTGTTTGAATGACAGGATGTTTTTACTACTATTCTGTCTAATCGTTTATTTTTCTTGAAGGACCTTCTCATCATCAATTACAGCTTACCATCTTATATGTTTCACTATCATTCTACTTCTACTGATTCTTAATTTCCTAAATAATTCCAATATCATAATAGTTAGCGCCTAATTTATGAATGTTTCTTGGATGATAATGTCGTGCTAATAAACTCCTTATAGGAATATATAATGTCAGACAGAAAAATTCCTTTTCACAATTTGGGTAACAAATAAACTTTTGTAAATAAAGACATTTACGTGGAGGTTTGTGTGAGAACAGGGCGTTAAAATGAGGAACATGGTGGCTTTTGTTGATTCACCTAGACAAAAAAAAAAGTTCCTGTAACAGCTAATTTCTGTCGGCTTTTTTGTTACTAGCTTTTAGATTAGAGACCCATAAGTGTCTTTAAATCGAAGAATCCCTAGATGGCTTTACGAGCAGAACCGGCTTAAAAAGATAGATTTGATCACTTATCAAGTAATGTTCTATAGTACTTAAACTAAAAAAACTTAATTATTAAATTAAAAAACAATTTAAACGTAATACAATAATAATGTCGTAAAAGATAAACGGTAGAACTTAATTTAACATGGGTTTTCTGGGCTAAAACGTTTTAATTTCAGGAATCACAAATCATTTTTATTACGAACGAAGTTTTTAAGCTTTGATTTCGGCAGAGAATCACCTAGGCTACTTTTAAAATGCGAGAAAAACGCTGGTAACGTATCTAACTCTTATGCTACTTTCACACGCTAGGAAAAAGCTGGTAACGTTACCTAACCCATTGGCTACTTTTAACACACGAGAAAAAAAGCTGGTAAGATATCTAACCCATAGGCGATTCAGATGGGCGATATCTAACCCATTCTTGTAATACGCGATTCAGATGAAAATTGTATAATCTTCTATAATAGCCCTACTTATTTGTAGTAGGTTTTAACAAAGTTTTGAAAAGTTGTCGAAACGCTGAAGAATACCCTGAAGGGAACCAGGGAAAGATAAATTGAAGCAACGAGTTTGAATTGACAATAGCTAGAGAAAGATAAAAGTTTGAACCAGCCGTAATGGCACGTTTCTCTGATAAAGTTAGTGACTTTGTCACGTATGGCCCTTGTGTTGTCGACTCAGCTTGAGTAACTGTCACCCAAGCAAGTCTTTGTTTATTTAGGGAATTTTGCGAACCATATCCATACGTGATACGCGGTGTGGGCTTCGTTGTGTTGATGTTTCGATTTCTCTCTGTAACACGTCGATGTTTGTTTGTTCATGGGACCAATTTGTTCTTAAAACAACTAGTGTCTAATTTTAGGGAGTTTTTCTTGAAAACATACCCAGGCATGTTTGTTTTGGTTATATATTTTCCGAAATTTCCAACATTCATCTTGAGATAATGGTATTATTTACGATTTAAATTAATTTGCTATTGCTCATATAAAATTTTCTAGTTCATTGCAAACAACTTCCATCAGAACAATATTTACAACTTAAACTACGGAAAATATCAGAGCAATCTAAAAGGTCGGTCGGTGCCAAGGACCTCCAGCCTCCTTAATTGAACGTGTGACCAACCTCCCAATTGTTGTCCGGTGCCTCTAAGATCACCTAACTGTTGATATTCGTCACACATGGCGTGAAGTATTTGCTATTAGGTCTAAGATATCACTTCCTCGCTTGTACTAATCTAACCGGAAAATTGTTTACTTTGTGTACTACAGGTGACACCTTCTCAAGGCGTCCTTGTGTCGAAAGACCTACAGCAAATTAATATTTCAAATTGAATGAGTATGTTTAACGTGAACTGTGCTAAATTTGAATGAGATGAACTGCTTTGGGAACGCCTTTTGGATCTATAGTGTTTCCAATGCTGTTGCTAACCTCACCAAAGTTAGTTTAAAGTTAGTTTAGGGCCTACTAAGTAGTGTTTGCTTACTAATGACCGTTTTAATTTGTACACTTCAAAAGCTATTGAACTCGATCTATTTAACCAACATTTTAAATCTTAGTAGGTCTGTTTGCATAAGTTGTAATTTAAAAAGCATTTCAACAGTGATCTTACAAGCAGTTGTTACTTTGAATAAAATTACTAAATTCCCATCAAGATAAAATATTAATTTTTTCTTCTGAAATGTTTAAACGTCAATTACTAATTGTCGATATCTTTTTCCACGGCAAAGCATTTTTTCGAACACTTCTGGGTATATCTACCACAGTCTGACGTACTTGAAGTATGGGTTGATCACAGACCATGAATCTAAATTGTAATTCCTCAAGTACTATTAGGACAAAGTTTAGGATTTGACCTCAGCCCAGTCCATGCTTGAGGCTCGGGTAACTGCACCTAGCAAAGTAGACACTTACTAGATTGTCCCACTGTTGTCCACTGTAGTACTAGATTAACCCACCCACACCCATTCCATCTATTTTGATTCTTAAATATAATCTACATAACATACAATAATATTTATGAGTTGCTTCTCCTCCAATACATTAATGCAACCCAAATGTGTATTTTGAAATAAACTTTCGATTCCATAACATGTTTCTGAAACCAGAATATTACTATTTTGGCTTTAATCACTTGATTAATTGAAAGTGTAAACGCATTTTGTTTTAGAATAAGATGCTGTTTTCCGTCAGACGATAATTTCAACGAAAAAATGCAATAATATAAAAAATTTAACCGTGTGCGAACCAGCATTTTTTAAATGCTTTACAATTGAAACAAAGTAAATATTAGGCCGACTTTTTTCAGAATTTCTTGAGAATGATTCTTTGTGTCAATGCAAGTAAACACGTTTTTTTGAAGATACGACGACGTTACGTTCATCATATTTTGTAATGTTTTTAGTTAATTTTTTATTTAGCCCGATATTATTTTCTTAATTGAAATGAATAACTGTGAAATAATAGAGACATATTGAAACCCTGAAATTCTATACGATGCACTATTTTGTTAACAAGAGGAACTGATGAACAAATATCCCAATACATTGTATTTAGATTTATATAACTGCAAGTCAGTTTGTTATTTTTATTTTGGGAGAAGAGAAATAGTCCCGTTTGCTATGGACAAGTTATCATCCAAGTTGAGTATATTCTGTCGAAGTTTGAACTTAACTTTATTATAATTAACGAGTTAGGAACATCTGGCTTCCCTCACTGGTTGTTGACACCTCAGCATGCCTTTCTGTTGGTTAATATCACAAGTTATCTTAAACTTGTTGCTCCTTCCAGTTTATTTGTGTTCACTTGAACTCCATCCTGAACTTTTGAATGCTTTTAGATTCATTCTTATCTAATAATGAACGTTAAACTAACCAAGCGGCTTAGGGTTGTAAACACAATTCTCATTGCACAATTAGGAACATTCACGATACAAGAACTGGGAATATTTACAAATTTATTTAGTGATAATGTACGTTATGTACAGCTGTCAAATTTCAGATGTCAGTTAGATTACAAGTGTTTATTTTTTACTTAATCGGTATGCTTACAGTATGAGTGGCGATACTTTCTTTTTTTCTTAAATTAACAGTCGACTTAAAATATAATTTAATAGTAATAACAAGATTCTTTGTTGATACTTTTATGTGCGCAAGAAATCACGAATCCAAGAGTACAAGTTTTGTCCAAGTCTCCTCCTATAAGTGATCTGACATTCCCTCAACATTTTCAAACTTTTCATTTTCGGGTTTTGATGAATTGTAGTTTATGATTTCATATTGTATTCGTATCTGTTTTCGTTATAATCTAAAAATTTACATTACTAACTGGCATCGCTGCTAATCCATTGAAACAGAGATGTGTTGCCTAAGAAATCTGTGTAGTATGGCTGTGATAGAATAAATAAAAATCACAGACAAATAATAATAATCTCTGTATTATATATAGTCCTGTCATTCACTCAAACGTGCCCTACTGCGCATGCGTTACAATCCAGATCACCGATACCCCCGCCACTCTACCGTAATCCAAGTGCCTATGTCCTAATAAAATCTCTTTCCATTAGTGCGCATGTGTTAGGATCATATCCACACTATTCCGATCCAAGTCCCTCTGCCTTTAGATAGTGCTTGCATTTACTTCACGCGATGAGCGAAGTGAGCAAGGGGTATAGGTAGCCGTCTAATAACTACAAAATAAATTGAATCACTACAACAATATCCAATATGACTTGTAATCTAAAAGCCCCTTTATTGGCCATTGCTTTTTCATAAACCGCAATGTCAGTTCAAAAATTATTAAAATATCAACTAATATAACCAAGAAGTTCTAGACGCACATTCCTTTCGTTTGTCAGTCGTGTTCCCCTCGGCCTGTGCCATACAAACCTTCATAAACTATCTCGACAATAAACAAGACAACTTTGACCTAACCTTTCCTTCCAATATTTCTTGGAGAGGTGGCACGGTTCTGTAAGACTAATACATGCGACTTTCAATGACTTCTTCGACTATTAATATTTTGTAACGACGCGACGTTAGCTAGTGTGTTATACATATTTATTCACCTTCCCTTCTTATTTTGTTTATGTCCTTTATTGGAAGTTTGTGTTTTTAACTTGGACTTTTAATTTTAAAGTGATTGCCAACATTTTTTTAAATTTGTTATTCCATTATGTACTAATGTAGTTGTAATTATTTTGTGTTAACGTTTACAATGTATACATAATATTCTTCTGCATTCAGACAAAACTGATTTCTTACAATATTTCTAGATAGTTCTATTTCTTAAAGTGTGTTGCCTTCCCAAGTTTTATTTGATGCAGGGGTTATTCTGTACGAATTTATTCGTAATAAGATAGATTTTATTGAAACAAAATTGGTTTAAATATTTAACGTCTTTTTATTTCCAGAATTCTCTAATAATGATGCAATGCTATAATACTGATATTATTTCTTTAAGCTTAATTTGGTTTTGCGTACGTTGAAAAGGTGAGTCCTATATTTTTAAATGAGGTGTATTGTACTCTTTTTCAAAAAATTAAATATTACTTTACTATCGCGATTTAAGGAACCATTATCTTATTGTAAGTTCATGTTTTCTATGAGCAATTAACAATTACTTTATGATAGAAATCATCCATGTCGATAAAATAATATTGACGTGTAAACTTCTATAGGCGCACCTCGTCTAAAAATTGCTGGCGGTGAACCGGATTTTACCGTCTCGCATTTTCTGAAACGCTCTACTCCGTCACGCTCTACTATATGTATATAGCAGACTATATAATTTACCTCTGAAATTGACATTGAACTTCCTCATTTCATAAGTTGTGTTAAAATAGGTTAGTTGGTAATACCTCTGAAATGGACATTGTGCTTCCTCATTTTGTAAGTTGAGTTAAAATAGGTTAGTTGGTAATACCTCTGAAATTGACATTTTCCTTCCTCATTTCGTAAGTTGTGTTAAAATAGGTTAGTTGGTAATACCTCTGAAATGGACATTGTGCTTCCTCATTTCGTAAGTTGAGTTAAAATAGGTTAGTTGGTAATACCTCTGAAATGGACATTGTGCTTCCTCATTTCGTAAGTTCAGTTAAAATAGGTTAGTTGGTAGTACCTCTGAAATGGACATTGTGCTTCCTCATTTCGTAAGTTGAGTTAAAATAGGTTAGTTGGTAATATTTCTGAAATGGACATTGTGCTTCCTCATTTCGTAAGTTGTGTTAAAGAGTTTACACTTCTTCCGTGTGGTCTTAAGCACACAATTTACATTTTTTAAGTACAACATTATGTATCCAACAAATCCTATAAAAAAGTGATGCAATTATTGAAGCGTGTTTTGAGAATGGATCACTCCCACCTCTCCTGTAAGTAGTAATGTTGCCATTTCAACTTTTTTAGTATAAATATAAAAATTTAATTTATATTTTTATAGGTGTTCATTCGTATTTATATAGGCCTACTGTATTTCACAAAGATGACGAGTTAGTATCATATTTCTAATGAACATGGCAAACCGTTTTAGGATCAAGTAAAATAATTGTTGGTCGTCTCCCACATTATGAAGTCCTCTTCGGTACTAATCTCAAGCGAAAAGTCCTTTTTGATATAGCCTTCAACTTCGATTGAACAATTATACACATAACTCGCCCATTGATAACACTTTCTTTGCTTAAAACTTTGTGTTGTAGATTTCTTAGAAGCTCGCCAGAGTTGAGTAAGAATGAACACAGCTAGCCGTGTTATATTGAAAACAACAATTATTGTCAACAAGAAAAATTGCTACCTTATTTATTAAAGCGAATCAGTACAAGTGCAAGATAAAGTTTTCCTTCTACGACATCTAAGCTCATTAAAAAAATATATAGAATAGGTCTATTAGTAGTGCAACATACATTGTCGACAAAGATTATAAACTGGTAGTAGAGAAATATTAATTATTTGCCGATTTGACCCGTCATTCTGTCACGCCATAAATAGAACTAAAGTGGTAAATGAGGAAGCGATATTTCCAGTTCATTGCCCGTTGCACGCGTTCAGTTATTTCGGACATTTATGAAAGAATCGTTGCCAAGCTGTATTTTGTACATTAGGTTAATATTGTTTCACAGCTAAAACAACAAGCAAGCGGATGTCAAATTATACTATAATGGATTTACGCGGCCGGGCAAACGTTTGAGGTTAATTCATCTGATCCATGTGGGTGGCTTTGGAGATAAAATGGAAAAGTTTTCTTTATTTAACTTGCGTCCTTCGTCATTAGGGCAGTATTTCAAAATAGTGTCTTCCCCCCGTTGGAGCCGATCCAACGTTTGTTGTTATTTTTCGTTGATCTTGGTTTAATAAATTAGCTTGTGTGTTTCAGTCTGTATTGATTTATCTTTGCAGAAATGTTTGGATCCGTTAAATTCTGTGATACTGAATCAACCTATGGCTAGAAAGGAAATTTACTCGCATAAACACTTCTTTAATTCTATTTATTTTATGGACATTTTGAATAGTTTTATTAAACTTATAATTAAGAAGAATTAATTGATTTGTTAAAAGATTCTGTAAATTTATTTAACACAAATGTTTAAGGTTGAAATTATATGTAAAATATTTGCAACTGAAGGTGGCGGTATTAGAAGTCGAAACTTTATCGAAGTCGATTATAACCTAATTTTGTTAAATCGATGTGTTTAATTTCAAGTCGAATAATTTTTGTACAGACAGGGTTTATTTTAGGGTTAATACTTTAGTTATTATCTCAATAAATTTGCATTTATTAAAACATATTTAATGTTCAATATAGATACCTACATTACACTATTGGTAAAAGATATTGTACACATTACACCACTAATAAAATATATTACTCCACTGATATTACACCACTGATAAAAGATATTCAACACATTACACCGAGCTGATAAAAGATATTCTACACTTTATACCACTGATAAAAGATATTCTACAAATTACACCACTGATAAAAGATATTCAACACATTACGCCACTAATAAAAGATATTCAACACGTTACACCACTAATAAAAGATATTCTACAAATTACACCACTGATAAAAGATATTCAACACGTTACACCACTAATAAAAGATATTTTACACATTACACCATTGATAAAAGATATTCTACACATTACACTACTAATCAAAGATATTCAACACATTATACCACTGATAAAAGATATTCTACACTTTACACCACTGATAAAAGATATTCTACACATTACACCACTGATCATCTACACAAATATAAAACTTGAATAAGACAAGTTGGTCAAAATTAACGTCCAGAATGCCACGTTGAAGGACTACATCCTTCCGCATCCCTTATCGTTAATATGGCAACACATCATCTTAGCTGTAGCTAAGAGTCGAGCTGGAGTTAGTGTTTTTTTTTTTTAATTTATAGATTTCGATAACATTTTTTGACACAATGGTAGTGAGTTGTACGATCTCTCTACAAATAAACTCAAATGTTATTTCTCCCTGTAAGCAAGAAACAATTATTAAAATCAAGTAACTAATGTTCACGCAGTACCACCTCCCCATTCCCAACACTCAAAGGTAATTGTAAGCGTAATAAGCCTTCTCGTACGGCTAACTGCCCTCCGACGATAGAACAAGTTACAAGTTGCTAGATCAAACAGAGTGATGAAACAATTATACAATGCGGCTGATAATGTTTGTTGTCAAGGTTACACATACCATCTTGATCTCCGAGCTGTATCACCCACACACACACACATATACACACAATTACAACATAATATAAACCTTAAGGCAATTTATTCATAATTGCAAATTGAAAATTAAATTATAGCTGTGGCCGTTTTAAATGTTAATAAGTCCACCTGCTTTGGCCTGATTTTATGGCCATTGTACAAGACTATCGTGATTAGTGTGTTGCGATATAACTACCGGTTTATGAGAAATGCTGATGTTTACTTTCTATATTTGTTGGAAGATTGATTTCTTTTAAAGGAAACGTCTCGTTTGGCGTTGGATATTGTACGAGCACAGCTTGATATTTTTCTTATTAGATGGGCGTAATTGTATAGAAGAATAAAAGGGTATTGTTTAGTATAATGATAAGATAATGCATACATGTTTCTTGCTTTTGAGTTTACCGCTAACAATACCTCTACGTATATGTCTATATATTTTTAGTTAAATAATACCTAACGTAAATTCGATGAAAGACAAATGCATTGTATGAATATATCCTCTTATTATATAACAAGATATTTTGAAATGATATTACGTTTTAGTTGTATAACTTAGAGTGTTATAACTTTATTGTTTAGACAAATGTTATTAATTAGCTTTCACCTTGCAAAAATCTGATGTATGCTTATGGTGTTTACATAAACAGTGTTATACAGGGTGTAAACTTTTAGGACGTGTTCTACTAGTGAAAATAAAGAAAAAAGTTCCTATAAACATAGGTTCGGAAATGCTTCGTTTTCCATATAACAGCCATTTTGTTTTTTGTACAAAATAATTCATATCTAGAGAAATGTTTGACTGATTGAATTCAAACTTGGCATGACGTTTAACCTAACAATGATATATCGTAAGAAAAATAAGCGATTATACCCAATCATGCGTTTAAAAATGGCGGCTGTTTGAAAATTTCAAACATGAATCACTCAAAACCGTGCATTTTAACAAAAAATGACAAAAACTCCTTTTTTGATTCCCTATTGGATAGTGTAACTATCAAAAAATAGGATTAAGTGACAAAATTACAAATTTGTCACACATGAAAAACGAAGTTGATAACCGATGTTTAATATCAGCTGATTCACAATCCAGAATTCAGTTAAATTCAAAATCATCTTAAAACATAGAGTGTTTCATAAAAAATTCTAAAGTTGGCCGCCATTTTAGAATATAAAAACATTAAAAACTGTACTTATTAAAAAAATGAGAATTTGTAGCCTAATAAACAAAGGGCTCCCTCCACCTGTAAACAACAATTTAAACAATGGCAATCAACAGCTGTATTGTGGTTTTTAAAAATTAACAAAAAGCGTATTTGTTGATTTAAAAAGGTTATTTGCTTGTCTAAAAAATGCTTTATTAGAGTTAAGAGCGTTTTCTTTGGTTCAAAACATTTCTATACCAAAATATCATCCGCTCAGATAGGGTGTTTTCAAAACTATATACCCCTCTAACTTTTAAACGGTTTGTCGTATAAAAAAACACACCAAGAACAAAATAGTCTTAAAACAACTTGTAAAATGCAAAATCATCATAAAATGTAGGGTGTTCCATAAGAAGTTAAAAAGTTGACCGCCATATTGGAAAAATGGCGGGTAAGATAAAAATTTCAGTCACAAAATTAAGCAGAACTAAAAGTCCAGGGGAGCTGCTATTTAATTTTTTTTAGTAGCTCTTATAAATTTCAAGAGAAACAGCTGGCACGCTTATATCAACCCCCCTGTATATTGTATATTTTATGTTAATCACTGAAATTAACATTTATTGAGACGTGTCTTCGAAGGCTTCTTCTGAAATCAGATCTGTGCAGTACCAGCTTATTCGGTGTTCAGGACAATGCTGGGTTGCTTAAGAGGTCCTTATGCCTACTGCTGCGAAATTTTTAGATGTTAGAATGTCAAAAAAATCATACATCTAAAGTTCCTTCCGTTCGGATTCATACGGCAAGCTTATTGGCGTGTGTTTTAAACTCAAATTTGCAATATCCTCTCCTAATAGCAATATCTCTACTATTTCTAAGTATTGAACATAAAGTTACAATTCCGTAATTATTCCGTATTTACCCTCTGTAGTGTGTTTGTATTGAATGATCCATATTAATGTATATTCATATGTATTATATACAAGGTACCTGCCACAAAGTCCTGTTTAAATATTTAAATTTTGGTTCTCAATGACGTTTTTACATTTGGAAATGTAACTTTAATTCGTGAGTAATAATAGTGTATGATAAGCTTATAATTAATTCATCCCGCATTTAACTCTATTAACCATGTTTATTTAACAAATAACTAATAAATAGATTAAATTGTCGTTGTAAAACCCAGACAGAATGATGATACCACTAGCCGATACTTCGTACGTCTTATAAATCTCTTCAGATGTCGGCTTCACGTAGTTTACCCGGTTGAGATTCAACACTTTGATCCCCTGGAGCACAATCATCACTGTCTGCTATAGAACCGCAGCTCGGGTAGTAAACATGTTGAAACAAATGTTAATTTAATTGAAGGCGATAATGATAGTAGGCCGACATCCGTTTGTGCAACATGTGCCCAGTGTTTAACAAGAAATTAAATTACACCTTACACCTGTTGAAGCGGAAACATAAGTACAAAAACTGTTAGTGTGTATGATAAACATTTAATTATGTTTAGAAAATTTTTTAATAGTATTTGAAAGAGTTTACAAACATGAAGACGAGTCTGTCTGGATGGGATTTCATATAAATGGGTATTTTTTCTTGACAAAATTTTATCGGTATAGATACCGCGGTGACTATTTTTAACAAGGTCAAATATCTTCTTACGTAACATGAATTTATATCAAAATTTAACATAATAATTCATAAACAATTTTGTAACTTCACATATATATGGTGTTTAGGTACCAGTTGGCTCGTGAACACTGCCTTTTTACAAAAAATAGGGATTGGTTTACTGTAAATGTGTCAACCTGTTTCGATTATATTAAAAAACAGCAAAACTTGATTAAGTTGTTTCGTAAGTATTATATATAGGCCTAATAATATTATAGCCTAAAGAGGTAAATGTTGTTTGTTTCTTTGTTTGTATGCAGGGGCTAATCTCTGTAACTACTGAACCTACTGTAAACATAGTTTTACTAATAAAAAGCTACACTATCCCTGAGCAACATACACTATAATTCATTTTGATAAAAACATTTTGTATTTCAATAATTTGTAAATTTAGTCGGAAAAAATCAGGACTAGACTGATGAACCAACACACTTATTTACACTTATTACCATAGCAACCAATTGAATAAAATAACAGATAAAACAGGTGTTTGCTCTAATATTTCCACTAATAATTTGATTTCAAACTTTGAAGCAATTATTTGTATTTCTAACTTTTAAGTTAGGTTTTTATTTAAGTGTAGACCTTGCTGGTTCTTTTAACGTTATTATAACTGCTGTTATAAAATATACGAAATAATTTGATTTGAACATTTAACATTATTTACCATCCTAGCTTTGGGGTTATTATCAATCCTTCACCTTTATTATAAAGAAAATATAACATGATTATTTGTATAAAAGGTTCCAATTGGATCGAAAACCTGTTCATTATTGAGATCCAAACACATTTTGAAAACACAATATAGGGTTAAAGATAATGTAGATAAGAAATTTCAAAAGTTCATCTCACATCTTGAAACCTTATGATGTTTATATCGGAGTCATGGTTGTAGAGACCTGTTGCATGCGTTTCGGAACGCGCGCACCACCTGTTACAACTGTGTGAAGCGAGCCGGCTTTTTAAATCGTTCCTATTAAATATGTTTAGTGTATACTGTATCTGTCAAATCAAGTTTTAATTAAACCAAGAGAACAATGGATGAAGCTAATTGCGTACAAACTTGTTGATGCCAGTGGGCGGAACTTTGACTGCAAAGCCACTGCTATATGTTGTGGGTAAAGCAGTGGGCTCCTGAACTTTGACTGCAAAGCGACTGCGATATGTTGTGGGTAAAGCAGTGGGCTCTTGAACTTTGACTGCAAAGC
>JAGFPH010000048.1:548944-574491 GCA_018207615.1 Philaenus spumarius
ATATGTTGTGGGTAAAGCAGTGGGCTCTTGAACTTTGACTGCAAAGCCACTGCGATATGTTGTGGGTAAAGCAGTGTGCTCCTGTTTAACGTTTTGTTTATGTTTAATGTTTCAGGAAAAGGTCGTCTCTGGTCAGACTTATTCATCCAACAAAAATGTTTCGAGGTCGGATCTCAGTCCTGTTTTTGGTGAGTAGACAACTTGAGTTGTTTTATAATTATTGTTGTTGATTTGTGGCTAAGGCCGCCTTCACACGAAGCCACTTAGCAGCTCTTCTCAGTAGCTGGCGTTGTTGCCTTGCTAAATTTCAATAGCTCTACTAAAGTCTGTGTGCATTAACGGTAACGCGTAGCAGTCAAGCCACTAACATGGGGGGGGGGGGTAGTGGCGACGTGTGAAACCCATTCGACAGCAGTAGTACTTCTTTTAATCACCTAGATCTGTGGCGAAGGCAAATTCCGTAACAGGCAGAGACGCTTCTAATTTAGTGGCTGCGGCGGTGTGTAAAACCTTCCATATATTTCTAGCTGTAGTCGACGGAAGCGTTTCTTGGTGGCGCTTCGAAGTGGCTTCGTGTGAAAGAGCCTAAACCCTCAAGTTTAAATTTCATCTGTAATACTTGAGTATAATACTGCAGTTCTAGATTTACAAGAAATCTGTACTTTTCAAAATGCTTCTCTAAGAAAATAGGCTAGACGTAACACGCACAAAGTAAGACGGAATTTACTTTTTTCCAACCGATTTTTATGAAATTCAAAATTTAATCTGATACGTTAGTTTTTTGTTTTTACGAAGGAACATTTATGGAATCGTTCTTTTGTCGGTCTGTCATAGTCTAGGTATGAAAATACAATTCGGCCTAGCTATAAAGCAAGCTAACCTGATTGTTTCATTAATCAAAACTCAAAATATGTTTTACTATGACGTTTTGTTGCCTACGACGGAAAATAAATATTTGCTTAACTGTCTTGTGGAAGGACGTTATTAAGTATTACGTTTTTATTTTGTAACATGCAGATTTCAAAATATTATCTATTATGCAAAAAGTAAGCTAAAAAACATTCCCCTCCGTATATATACATTTTTTTTTATTATTGGTGTTGGAGATATTTACGATATACTTTACAGGAAAATTTTATATAGCGGATTCAAGTTGCTTCGATGATGAAAATGTTTTCAATCATACTAACTCTGACATTAATATTGTGTTCAAATGACGTCACCTCTTTATACTGGTCACCACCAATGTGATTCAATCCGACTATGGTTATTGATATTAGTTGGATGGTTAGATTATAGACTACGGCTAACCGGAAATCTTGGTGTTGTGGGTCAAACTCGATCTTCTCTGTTTATTGTTTATGAAACTTTCAAATTTCGTATTTAAAATTAAATCGGCGTTTAATTATTTAAAAAAACAACAATTTGTAATAACTGTTTTATTTATACAATCTATTTGAACTTTACAAATCATTGACAAAAGGTTAGATGATAACAGCTAGTCAATTTGGTTTTATTAATGTTGAAACTATTTGACCATGGCATCCTTTATCTTTGTCTCGATTAAGTTATTAGATTGCATTAAAATTGAACCGAAGATGATATTAATCACAGATACGACAAACTCTTGGTGATGTAACGTGCATTGTATGTAAGACATAATGATCGCTGCCAGGCGCCACTGACTCGCAGATAGTCGGGTACTAATATCGGTAATACAGATTAGATAATCTCATTCAATGACTGGTAATGCAAGTGTAACTTGTTTTTCAAAACAAGTTTTGTACTTTACCAAAGACTGAGTAAATCTGTGATTTGTTTGTTTGTAAGCCTGGTCGCTGCCAAGAGTCACTGTCACTCACTATACTCAATATCGGTAATACAGATTAAATAATCTACAAGGACTAATAGGCTAAGCAGAAACTCTAGACTTATATGTTTAAAACCCGTTATATGTGAAGCCTACTTAGAACATATACGTTTCTAAGGAGGTTCCTTGATTTATTTACGTTTCAAATGCACGTATGATAAAATACCTTTATACACTTAACTGTATTTCGTTACACACATTGGCGGCGCTACCTAGGAACACATTTATGTACCTAGTTTGTTAATAACGAGTTTTCACAGGGAATAATTGATTTGTTTATAGACAGATTCATAGCATGAACTGGGATCCACAGATAACGTTTGCGATGATCATCGAAGATTAAAATAGTTTATTGAATGTTGAGAAGAAGCATTTGTATAACGTTGTTAAACGATACAGCCACGTGAAACAAACTAATATTTTTTATTCGACTGCACAAAGAAACAAGTTATGTTTGAAAATAAACGTTTTTCAAGTAAACTTGTAATGTATTTAATACTGAAAATGGGATTGATTAACTCAAATTCAATGAATGGTTTATAAATGTTGTAACATATATATGATGAAAATTTCAGTAAGTAGGCTAGGCTGTGATCTATTTAATTAGACTTAATTATGTGACTCTTTTTTACTGTCAAATCATTTTTTAAAGCGTACAAATATGCAATTAGCTGTGGATAATATTGACAATCTTAACTTTCTAGTTGCGTTGAAATTGAATAATACTAACAACACAATTTTTTGTTATAATGCTGAAACAAGGTGTATTTTTAAACATTATTTGGCTTTACAGAATATTCCAAGTGTGTATTTTTACTTCAGTTTGGTGGCAGTAATGGTTTCATAATCTGCAAACAAAATTAATTATAGGTTGTGTTTGCAAAACGTATTTTATCTGTATGACTTAGAGGATAAATTAATCGACATAGTATTTTACGGAATATAAACGACATAAAGTAATATCTAGAGGGCAGTGCAAACAATTATTTTTTTTATTGGAAATTAAAAACAAATGAATAGACATGTGTATTATTAACGCTTGATAAACTAAAGTGGAGCCAAGAGGCGTGGATCTCCATCACGCGAACTGAGATTCTGTTTGCTATTGTAAATTATAGTGAAACATGTAATGCTGAATAATTATAATACAAATGAATGAAAAGGTACAGCGGAGGTGGCAGTGTAGGGTATCTAGTTAGCAGGTAGTGCGCGTGTGTGAGCGCGCTCGCCCGTGTTGAGCAGCATTGTCCAAATGTGTGCTGTTGTTTTTTGTGTTCATTCCTTCTTCATACTCGAACAAAGGGTCAGCAGACTTTTGGTGTGTGCGAGCGAGAGAGATAGAAGAACTAGTTTGGTAACGTAACAAGAGAGGAGTCCAAGATTGAGAGAGCGAGAGAGAGATGACTGCCTCCTTAGCAATGAGAGCTTTTGAAGGTCGACCACGAGGGAGAAAGCAACAGTGGGTTGTACTAGCCAAGCCGAAAACATTCGCCGACAAATTAGAAACAAAGGGTTTCTTCCCCTACTGTCAAACACGGTTGTTTTAAATTTAATACCTCGAACCGAGTTTTAATTACTTCTCAGCCACTTTTACACCTTGAATGTAAAGAAATGGCCACTTTGTCCGACGATCTACGATGTTTTCAAAATTATAACAGTTATTACAGTAGCACTGCCATAATCTTATCTTATTAATCTATACCATGCTCTTATTTCCTCTTCTTCATCTGATCATGTTACCTAACCTCTCATTTTATCGTTTTAAGGAGTACAAAATAAACACTTTAGTGTAAGTGGTCTTAAGAGTAGACTTCAAAATTATTTAAATAAGTTAAATTGATTTTAAATTAACAAAAAATAATATATAAAATTCAATGAAATCAAAAAAAATTTAACGGTATTGTGGCATTTTCATTTCATCCAAACAAGACCCTTTCCCAAAACCAAAACTCTTGTCAGGCATTATGTTCTAATCCATTTTTTCACTCTTTACTAAAGAAACATGAATACGAATTTTATATTTCGACAAGAAATAAATTATTTTATAAATAATTGTATTCTTTAAAAGAGTTTCACTATACAAAAATGTAATTTTAACTTAAAGTTTTTTAATGACACAGTTATTACATAATTTTAATGATACCTTAAATTTATAAAGTAGACCCTATATTTTGGAAAATGTTTAGGAGGACGAAAAGGACACAAAATTACAAATGTTTAAAGGGTGTAGTTCTACAGGCCTACACACAAACAAAAACTGTTCCTCATCCGGGAGTTTGTATTTTATTATAACTAACAGAGTCTGGTGCAATTTACAAATACATTTTCGTAAATTAAAAATTTTATCGTAATAATGTTTTCTTGTCGGCTTTTACTAAACATCTTATTTGTATTCCCGACAAAACTTTGATTGTCCATGTGTCCATGTGTCTATTTACATTCGTATCAGGGACGTAGGTATTTAGCAATCTAATTTTATGAAACAATAGGCCTGCACGTTGACGTTTAGGTTAGGTTCCTGCTTGCCCGTAACTGCTGCAAATTATAGGTTTCGCTAAATAGTGCTAATTCCACTTTACATGCAAATTGGTCATCTTTTCTACGCCTGTTAATTATTCTAAAAACACTGCTCATTTCTTTTTATTTTTATCGTTTCCGTTTTTTTATTACCTGATAACATATTTTATTGCTTCTATTTAAATTCATATTTTAATGGAGTTTCCCATAAATTGTTATCTATCTATATTGTTATCAGATTGATAGCTGGGAAATTGGTTATCTGCCATTAAATAGCAAGTTTGCATCACAATATTAAATAGAAAGAGCGTGTTTAATTACGCCATCTTTTTTTAACTAGTTTATTGTGACAAATTTTCTGGGAACAGAATTTAAAAAACCAAAAACAACAAATTTAGTAGCGTTAAATCTACAGATTCACATTGACTGAATAGAGTTTATATAAAGTTGAAATGCTGCAGAAGAAAACCAAAGTTTTTAGGATTTAGCCTGTATGTGTTCTACACTCTCGGGATTTTAGCGATTGCCTTTCCTCTTAACACATTCTGCATTGTGCAATCTACACTTTTTTCGTGTGTACTTACATTTTATGGAAATTTATAAAACATATGAAAATGTACGATCCCAAATGTATGTATCACTTTTACATACACATTTAGGCCTTATGACACACTTAATAATATACTATTAATACTAAATAATTGTATACCATGGTAAGCTATTTAGCTATGTATAATAATTAATTATGACTTTCCGTTACTCGAAATGTTCAGTAGTTAGTAGCAGATCTAAAACATCTTTTGATGTAGCTAGTGTATTATAATATAATGACCACTTTATCCCTTATAAACACTCACTTCCTCTCTAGAAAACAACATAAAGCATGTCATTTTTAATTTGCATGTGTACGCAAGCCCGACTTGCGTTTCGCGAGAAATGAGTACACAGCAGACGGCGTGTTGAAGGCGAGACGCGGTCATATTCTAGTTTACAAAAGGAACCGAGTGACCAAGGTCACGCACATGATTATAAATGAAAACATTGTCTAATACTCCAACGTACGATCTTCCTCGACAAGTGTAACGTTTCTTGTAGTCTAAAATAAATAAATCGGACGTACTATGTTGACAGGCTACTTAGCGAATAAATTAAGAATGAAATTATGATAATGAATGGAGTCGGGCTCTTCGGTCGGGGTAAGTATTTTACCCGATTCGTTCCGAAGCCGAAGTTAAAGATGTGTTTATAATGGTAGAGTCGGGTACGGACAGACGATTCTATACCTTAACGAGTGTGGTAATAAGGTTGAAAATTGCACAGTCTCTTGACAGGACCAGTCTGATTTGGTCTAGTATGCAAATCAAAAACATACACCTAAAGCCTAAATTAATTGACTGAAAAACTACGGGTTGAAAAACATCTCCTAATTGTTTTGACAGCGTTGTTGCTTTCTTTATGCCTATTATATGTTTTATGGATATTTAAATATGTCCGTGGATATTTATAAGATTTGGATTTTATAATGTAGACTCCGGATTTCAGACGTTTTCTTCGATAAATCTTCTCCGATCTGGCGCCAAACATTGGACGTTGCTTATTTTACACAGCTTGTTACTATTTGGTTGGAATTTTAAGTGAAATTACTTGTGTGATGACTGCGTCTCTCGCTAAAATTTATTGCTTACATCTTAAAGATGTTGTATTCCGTTTAACGTTCGTTTAAGGAAAAGAGCGGGAGGGTTTATATTAGTATTAACAAAATAAGACCACACAGTAGAAATGTAAGCTTCTTTGGCGATACTGAACCGTATTATTTTATTATTATATAAACTAGTAAGTCCCCGTAAAAAAACACAGGCTGATTAATTAGATACATATCAGAAATAAATCATTTAAAAAACAAACTATTTAAAAACAACATTAAGGCCTACTTATCTAGGCCTACCTAACTATGCTGACTAAGATTTTTTTATCTCGGTAAATGTGTACAATAATAAGGATTATAAAACTGTAGGCCTATTTGTTAAACATTTTTATTTATATAAGTTCTTAGATATTTAAAGAAAGATAAAAATACTATCTTTTAATTGCTGTTTATTTCATATTGATAGATCAAATGATTTAGAAGTTATTAATATTATACTGAAGAAGTTAATAATCGAAGATTATATGTTTATATGTTATACGAAGATGAACGAATGTTTCTGAAGTTAAACGAATGGGTATCTCATCTTTAAATTTGTAACAAATATATTGATGATAAAAGGTTCTCTTTGTTCAACACTTCCCACGCTGTCCAACGGTCATTTTTTGTATGTCCTTTATCGCAGCTAGGTTTCATTTGTTTCATCTCATTTTGTAATTCAAGTTTGTAAAGCTAAGTCAAATACTTTTATAAAATAATAATTTACAAGTATACAGTTCAATTCTTTGATTTATCCTCTACACTTTCTTATAATAATATGTCATTTTTGGGCAAAGGATATATTTCTAAATTACTATTCAAAACAGGCCTAGTTTTGTTAGCAGTCTTGTAGTAGGAACATAAAAACTGGTTTTTTCAAAATAAGACATTTGAAATGGATAAATATTTTTATGCAGTTCTATTTAGAACTAAATTACGAAACTTTATTACACTTATGAAAAAAATTACAAAAAATGCTTAGGCCTACTACTTTTTATGTAGGCCTAAAGTTGAACTTTTTCCTTTCCTTACTGAACATGCTTGTTTCTTGAGCTAATAACTTTGTTGATTTTACTTCAATCATTTTTTTACTGGCATATATGAATTCTATGAACCTTTATCTACAAAAAAGCTATGGAACACTTTTGAATTGGTTTAGAATAAACGTATAAACACATGGTTGAAATACAAAAACTTGGACGATTTTTAACAATTTGAAGTTTACGGCCATTTTGTGAGCTTACCGTTAAAGATACGGAAAAAAACCAAGAATACAATTTCGTTGAAAATCTAACTTGCTACTATGTTATTAGTTTTTACATTCGACTTACGGTTAAGCCACAAACTGGCTTTGGAAAAAAGCTTACACTTAGAGAAACGGCCATTTTAATTTTATTTAAGGGGTTAAAAATGAAAAATGGAAAAAACCGTATATATACATGGCTCGGCCTAGGAATAAGGAACATTCATGCAAAAAATCATCAAAATCGGTCAATACGTTTGGCCGTAATCGTGAGACAGACACACAGACGAAATGCCAAACGGTCGAGTTAGAATGGAGACCTCGCTTCGCTCGGTCAATTATAGCATAACTTAATTCTATAACTCATATTTAAAAAAAAAACAACTTCACAAGAACTTGTAACGATTGAAGTTGTAAACATAACACCAAACTATAATCTACACCGGGTTTGTTTAAGTATTTACAGATGATGGGTGAAATCAGCTGTTATATTATATGTTACTCACGTACGGACGTACACTCGTTTTTATAGAAGTTGATAGTGTTTATGTATGCAGTTATATATAAAATTAGTTTGAAAAGTTGAAACAAATTATTATTAAAACATGTTTCATTTAAACAAATTTAAGTCATTTACATTCAATTTATTATTTACATTACTTGACATGATCACGGTATTGATTTTTTACATTATTATTCACTAACATTAATATTATCCTTACTATCATCGAACTCAAGAAAAGTAATAATTGGTTTCTGGTTACTAAAGTAAAAAGTATATATTCTTGATTAAAAATTTGCCAAACATTTTTTAAGAAATGTTGGACTTAAATAAGTTTATACTTCAAAAACTGTGTAATACTTTCTATGATTAATGGATTTCAAAATAAATTACCAAATTTAAAATATTATATATGGAGAGATTGCTCATAACAGATGAGACTAGGAGCTTAAAGGAATTAGATGTCGTCGACTTATGAGTTACTTTCAATGATTACATTTTTGGGAGAATTATTGCGAGTATTATTTGAAAAGTCTTTTACGGTAATTGTCAACTTGTTTATATTCAATAATGGCTTGATTATTCTTCACAATTAAATTACATAGTTTTAACTGTTTTTTGTTTGTTTGTTATGTTTAAAAATAACATTATTAGATCACGATTAAACATCGTTATAGTTTGATTATCCTTCACAATTAAATTATATAGTTTCAACTGATTTTTTGTGTTTAAAAATAACATTATTAGATCACGATTAAACATCGTTATAGTTTGTTATTTTTCACAATTAAATTACATAGTTTCAACTGATTTTTTATGTTTAAAACTAACATTATTAGATCCACGATTAAATATCGTTATAGTATTAAACAAATACAAGAGCAATGTGGCGACAAAATCACACTAATTTGAATAAAAACCCCGAACCACAAAACAAGGAACAAAAACAATAACTAAACAACTAAATAGTAAGTTATGTTTAACTACCCTCATGTACATTTCGATGGCATGGTTATCATCCTCAGAGGGTTTTAACACTACTAGTTTATCAAAACAGTATTCGTGATAAATTTGTTACTTAGAGTTGGCCAAGTTTAATATCTTTATTTACAAAGTTACAAAATTCTTGCTAGCCTTTTTAAAAATCGTAACAATTAAAAATATAATATAACTACCAATTACATACCAATTTGTGTTTTTTATTAAACTAAGTCTATAAGCTTAATGTTAAAATTAATTACAAGATTTTTCGTTCCAGAATCGTCATTTATTTTAAAGGACATGAAAGCGTGAGTTTTCCTTCAAATGGTTTTAAGTTACTCAAATTTAGCAATACTGTGTAATGAACAAACAGAATAAATTTGTAGACGTGTGAATTTTATTCGTACATCAAGGGTTTCGTAAAGTCAGACATTTTATCAAACTTGAATTAATTACACTAAACTATCAACACTCCATAAAATATTCAATAAATTAAACTAATTAATAACTACGACGGCAAGAAATTATACATTGGTGGATGAGTATACCTGTAACGGCTCTTAACAACTTCTAAATGGAAACAGAAGTTTCTTGTGATTTTTACAAAATTATGGACACGTTATATAGTTTTCCTGTTAAGTATAAAACTTACGTTAGAAAAATTGAGGTTTTTAGAAATACTTTGAAAGCTAAATATTACAACATTTTTTAAATAATCGTATTTATATCCTTAAAAAGTCATTTAAAGTGATATCCCTCATTTAAAATATGAATTTTTAGAGTGCCAAATACTGGCCTCACAAAATTCATAGTTAAATATTTGGTGAGTTGGAATGCATGCCTGTTGGCAAACAGACTAGTGAAACTATAAAAGTTCTGATTATTCGAATACATGCCGGTTGGCAGACCGACGAGTGATCTTATAAAAGTTCTGATTATTGGAATGCATGGTGTTGACAGGCAGACGAATGATTCTATAAAAGTTCTGATTATTGAAATGCATGCCGGTTGACAGACAGATGAGTGTCCCTATAAAAGTTCTGATTATTGGAATGCATGCCGGTTGACAGACAGTTGAGTGTCCCTATAAAAGTTGTGATTATTGGAATGCATGTTGGTTGACAGATATACGAGTGATTCTATAAAAGTTGTGATTATTGGAATGCATGCTGGTTGACAGATATACGAGTGATTCTATAAAAGTTGTGATTATTGGAATGCATGCCGGTTGACAGATAGACGAGTGATTCTATAAAAGTTTTGATTATTGGAATGCATGCTGGTTGACAAATATACGAGTGATTCTATAAAAGTTGTGCTTATTGGAATGCTTGCCGGTTGACAGATAGACGAGTGATTCTATAAAAGTTTTGATTATTTGAATGTATGTTGGTTGACAGATATACGAGTGATTATTTTAAATGAGGGCAAGGCCTAAATTCCACATTGTTTAAAAGTCAACATACGTGTTATTTCGAGATAAATATGTTAAGATGAAAATTAAAATCATTAAAATTCCAGTTATTAGTAGACATGAATTATTTAATTAGAAAAATATAAAATTACCAGTTTTTATATTATGTTTAAAGTATAAACATGATACATTTTTTACATAATACACTGCCGACATTTTTCTCACGAATAAAACTAGTAACACAAACTTTGTTACTCATTTTTCTATTATATTATTTACAATCCATCTCTGAAAAAGAACCATTACTTGCCAATACTTCATCAACAATCTACATAAATCTGAACTACAATTAAGGTAATAGGTTTAATCAAGTTATTCGATTCGCACAGATCATGTAAAGCAGTTATATCTTAGCGATCCATTGTTATCGATGTCGTTGCATTGTTCTTTGCGTTATGCTGTAATGAAGATTAAAGTCTCGTTAATAGAATGGGATAGACGCTAATATTTTTATTGCAGTGTTATAAACCTAACCTATCTTGTCCGTTTAACTGCCGTTTACGTAGTAAAAACCGTCTGCGTTCTTGCAAGCCTCACACAGCGTGATGGAAGTTATCAATTTGGTTAAACATGTCTGGGTTAGGTTTATGTAGCTTAGAGGTAGTTATGTAAATAAACAATATAACATACATTGTAAAATGTCGCATGAAATATGGAGGCCACAGATGGTAGGTACCCTAAAAACTAAATATTAAGGGGGAAGACAAATTTAACCCTTCAGTATACTGTTTAACCCTTCAGTATTTAGACAGTATACCCTTCAAAATACTGCAACAGTGGTGTTAGATACTTCTTTACTTTAAAGACAAATTGTAAAGTAAACCATAAACTTCATTATAACTTTAAACAATGCTTTGTAGTGTTGATGTTTTTAATATAATATTGATAAAATCTCTGGCGGTACCATAAGTTCGCTAGCCATATTTTCAAGTTTCCGGTTTATTGATTTAATAAGTTTATATTAGTCTACTTATATAAGTACCTATATAAGACAGGACTTCTGTTTCCTTTTGCATTAAATTACGCTGTCCCTCTTATATATACAACCTAAAGTCAATTTCACGACTCAAAGTAGTAATCTTGTGGAATATTTTCACTTTACTCTGCTAGAAATAAAAATGTACATAGGTTAGGGCCTAGGAGCTTATATAGGTAATATCGTCAAACAGAAAACTAGCTTAAAGTATACATCTACAAACACGTGTTTTTTTATAATGCATAAGATCCATCTTTTCTTTACTAGTTTTGCTTCTTTTTATCGGCATTTTAACGTTTGGTGTTTGCCTATAAATTACCCTATCTTTTTAAATTGTTAAACAAGTTTTAGGTTGGAATCGTTGCAACCGAGTAAAAATAATACTGCACAAAGCTTATTTTTATTACAAGAAAAAACCGTGCAAAAGAAATAAATTTGCAACCGCGTAAACTGTCCAAGCGAGTTAAAATTCAAATTTCATGTTTACGACTCGCTCGGCTGACGTCAAGCAACCAACTTATTAGGATAACGACTGGAAGACGAGTTTCCAGTGGCCAAATCCTTTTCTAAGTCGGTAAATTAAGTTACGGTGACCGCGCATGCGCCTCGGACGTTGTTAATCAATCCGGTTAAACAGGAGATAATCTCGGATTTGACGAAAATCGTTGGACGAAAACATTGGGTCTGTTGTAGTGAATCACTTTTGGACTCGGGCCATATTAGCGGGATCACGTTCTTGCACTTTCTCCAGGCTACCTTAGAAGAGTCTAGCAAACTTTGCATAATTAATTATGATACCCGACTCTATTGTATTCACTAGACACTTTGTAGTTTGTAGGCCTACTTGATATTGTACTAGTTTTCCGTTTGGACAAATTGAGTGTGTTATTGCTTAACGTCCTTATACAACTGTTTATAGGTTCTGCCGTAGAAGTACTTATTTAAAGTTACATTTGAACTAAAAAATATCTATTGCAGTAGTTACTTTGACTTCCGTAAAATGTCTACCTAATTTTGCATAAATTACTTGCAGACCGATGCAAAAATATAAGAAATGAAAATCTCGATCGAGTTCGATAATGCGCAAAATCGGAACAAGTGGGTTAAAAAGTGGTTGTAACTCCATTTTAATATGAAGTATTTTGCATGTGTTTCAAAGTTCTAAGAATATTACTAAACATTTGTGTTTGAAATGTTTGTGAGAACACCAACCATTAGCTCAAATAGTGGACAAAATGGGGTTAATTGTCAAAACAAACAAATCATAGTAAAACCTTCTAAATTTTATCTAAAACTTTTGTCTCAATACCAATCCTTACTGCATGCAAGGAGTGACGAAAAATAAATGAATTACTTTTTTAATTGAAACAACATACAGACCTTTCAAAATTGTTATGAAACGATTTTATAACAGCCCATAACACAATAATATAGGTTACTGTTTAATGCAAAGCTTTTGAGTACTATTTGGAATTTTGAAATCTACCTGAGCCTACTCCTGTAGGCCGAGCCTAATCTTATTTATAATGTTGGTATACTTTCTTATATGAATGCAATTATTGAAAGAAAAACATTTATTGTTACTAAAATTATTTTGTTTAGTCTAACGAGCGAAAAAGGACTTAAAAAAAGGTTTTCAAAAAAAATTATTTTATCATCTTTCGAGGAATTACAAGCTTTATGCTGTTATTGCAAATTTTAAAGTTTGGATGAGTAGCGAGTGGGATTGCCTAATTTAATAATATTATATCTATAAATAGTAAATATTGAGAAAACAGAATCAGTGTACATTTGAATTGATGTTCTGTTAATTGTAGAAAATTTTAAAATAAGAAACGTGGAGAAAAACTAAATCAGTGTAAATTTGAATCGATGTTCTGTTATAACTAATTGTGGACATTGTTAAAACGAACAACCTGTATACCGAACGAATATATGTATATAAACATAGCATTGTACGTAGGCCTACTTACATGGGTATTTGAACTATTGATATTGACATTTTAAGTATAAATTGGTCATAAAAATTTCTTTTCCTGTAATTAGTACTAGCCGAAAAGACAACATTTTCGTTAGAATACAAAATACTTTATTTGACTCTACGCATTTTCCTGCTATCCAACCACAGCTATTACCATTTTAACTATGGTCTCCCGAGCCTAATCTGAGTAAAGTCACCTTAAAAATGTCGAAGAATGTTTCATCGACCAGAAATTCTTTTCAGTTGTAAAAACGAGCCATTAAGTTTTAAAATTTGGTCCCTCGTAAGAAGATACAAGCAATCAATCAAAACTGACGTTTGCCTAGGTCAGGGTTGGGCGATGCTTATCTTGAAAACCAATTTTGGTCTGAGGACACGCTCTTCGATCTCGTTCGGTGATTAGCTTCTCGCCTTTTAGATCCGTTAATTACGATAAATGTAATCAATTTTACTTTGAAAGCTGAGTTTAACATTTTGACAAACAGTTTGTGGTTGGACAGTATTTAAGTTTATTAAAGCACACTCGAATCATAAGTAGGCCTATTGCGGTTCAATCAGTTCTGAATTGCTTTTCTATTTATTTTAGTCTTTTTGATACATAATTGTCAAATTATACCGAGATATTCACACAACACGACCTGAATAAAGAGAAGCTACAAAAAATAAATTTTTAAAATATCTTCACTGAAATATTTTTTCTGTCCATTGTTTCGATTCATTCTGTAGTCTATTTCTGTATAGATCAATTCGAATTTGAGGAATATATTTATTTGAATAATGTGAAAGATAAAATAGCTATCATTTTAGAATCACGTGTTACTTTATATTATACTAGGGGAAACCCTTGCTTACTCCGCACGCCAACCCCGTTGAAACCTTCTATACACATAATCATGCTATGTTTTCTTTATAATAAAGATGTAGGATTATTAATAACCCCAAAGCTAAGATGGTAAATAATGTTAAATGTTCAAATCAAATAATGATTTCGTATATTTTATAACAGCAGTTATAATAAAGGTTAAAAGAACCTGTGTGCAATTTAATAACAATATAACCTACAAGTAAGAAATACAAATAATTTCTTCAAAGTTTGAAATCAGTTCTGTTGTTAATGGGAATATTGGAGCAAACCGCTGTTTTATCTGATATTTTATTCAATTGGTTGCTATAGTAATAAATGTAAATACATTGTGTTGGTTCATCAGTCTAGGCCTATCTAAGACTTTTTCCGACTAAATTTACAAATACTGAAATAAAACATGTTTTTATCAAAATGAATTCTAGCCTATGTTACTCAGAGATAATTTAGCTTTTCATTAGTAAAACTATTTTTTCAATCGGTTTTGTAGTTCCAGAGAGTACCCTACATACAAACAAACAAACAAACAAACAAATAATTTTGACCTCTTTATAATATTAGTATAGAATATGAAATATAAAATAGCTATCATTTTAGAACCACGTGTTACTGTATATTGTACAAAGAGGTCAACAGCGGTCAACAATAGACTCGCTTCAAACATATAACAGCTTATTACGTCCATCAGCTTTAATACTTTTAATGAAAATATCTAAACCACTTTAAGGTTATGTTTACAACTTCTATATAAACAATTTATGCAAAACTACAAGAATATTACATAAAAAATAAAAACCAAGCACTCTTAAATGTGGGTCCACATCATTGGAACACCTTTCTGTTGCCAATTTTTGGCTTAGAAGAAGAACTATGTATTACAATTAAAGTTTTAATGTGAGGCTTTAAATGGGTAATGAACGCACTTTAACAGACATAAAAGGGGTAAAAAAGTTGAAACCTTAAGCTATATTTTTGTATAATTATTTTTTATACACACTATCAAATAAAAATATGAAACTTACTGATAGTTAACAAACAAGTTTTAAATTTCCAATATTACGAAGGTACAAACCTTAAGTCAACCAAAACGTTTAATTCATTATTTGACTTATCAACATTTTACTAATTGGGTTTGCTGCTGCAAAGAGTGCTATTCAAATAGACTCTCGTGTTTGGTTTGATCTTTAATAAATAAATGTTCGGAAGAAGTTTAACGATTTGTTTAGATCCGATGAAGTTTGGTAAAGCCACATTTTATACAATTAATTAGCTTTGGCCACAGATAAAATATTAAGTTTGGATTTGATATTCCTATCTTTTACATTTTATAAATGTACAAAAACAAAGGTTTCGTTTTCCATATTTACAATTGGCGGTTTAAAAAAATATTTAACTTAGGTTATTTTGAAAACCTATGTTTTTTGACTTAGGTCAGTTTTTTGTAGCTCAAATGACAATTTGGTTAAACATTTTATTTTGTATTTTTAAGGTTCAGATTTATATTTTTTATTAAATCAGGGAGTTGATGAATTTGATCATTCTTTCTTGTAATCAGATTTCTAAACAAATTTTAGTTCAGCAAAAGAGATCTGAGCAATGAAAGATCTTTTCAGTTCCAGGTCGCCATTTTCAGTTTTACTCACCTTCATAAAATTTTGAAGATAACAAACTGTTGTAACTTTGGGGACATTGTGAAAATCTAAACTATAAATCGTGATGACACAAATGGTAAATTATAATTTTCTGGAGGTATTTGTTTTTAAACTGGTCGTAAAACAAGCAAGTTGATTGCTTGAGATCAGGAAAACATCTGGACGACTTTTGTTTTCAACTGATTATACATTAGTTCCCCGAAAAATTAACTGTTGCATTCGTATGGCGAAAATTTAAAATCAGAAGTGCTAACAGTTAATATTCTAGTCGCTCTGCTCGACATTCTAATACTATGCTTACTATTGCTTACTGTGTGTATTGGATTTACTCTAGAGTTATTGCACACTCAAACTTGTATGTCTAATGTGTATGTTTCAGTAAAAGTAGATTGTTAGGGAGAGTAAACTCTTACTAAAAGTATCAGTAAGTTGATTGAAAATAAACAGATCAACTTTTCCTAGGAAGAGTTAACTATACCTGCTGTGGTTTGGTAAAAGTTGAATCAGAGAAGTTGCTTTCCACATGTAACTGCGCGCGCATATCTTTGTTTTGATTATCCGCGCCAGGCAGTCGCCATTTCTCGTCTATTTGTTGTAGTGCATTAGTGACCAAGGATGCAGGATTGGTTAGGTTAGGTTATACAATAGCTGATGGATAAAACAACTGAGGACTGTTGCAACTTCACAATCACTTGGATGTTTACAAGGATTTTTCAAACGCTTTTGCAAAACTGAATGCAAATCCAAGAAGTACATGTGCAAGTAGAAAGATGTGCTCTGCAACTCAAAGTGTCACAAATCTTTACCTTGCTGTAATAAATGATAAACATTTTTTATCTCTCTTTGTATTATAAAGGTTTACTTTTGTTTTGTTTTATTAGGTAGTAGACCGTTTCTTTTCAAAAGTCAACTTTTACAGAAGAGACCACTAAGAGCCGACTTTACCTAATCAGAATCAACTCTTACTGGGGAATCTACTTTTCCTGTAACATATCTATAAAGACATTATTGTTAACTCAGCTGTACTTTAAGCTTCAGAATATTGTCTTAAAACTTAGAATTTTCCATAAAACGGTTTTAATTTTTCAATCACTGCTCAGCCACATTTTGAAAATAAAACTAATGTAACTAATGAGTCTGTAACAATACTCATGTTACACGGAAAGCAGTGCTTGTCATATCAGTAAAAAATTGTATCAAAGGATACGTAGTTGTTGAGTTACATCGTAATAATGAAACTTACAGACTTTGTATAATACTGTACAGAAAACAAGGGAATACCTGTGGTTATATTTGTTGGTTCTTTTCTCTATTTAATATGTAAATACAAATAGTTTAAAGAATGTGTGAATGAACAGATTGCAACACATTTCTCTGTCAATACACCTAGGGTAAGCGCTTCGAGTAGGCTTAAAATCTTAATGTAAGCGTTTAAATTGCACAAATCCCACTCTCGCCTTACTTTCAACTCCACTCGACCGCCACTTGGGCTTTTCTTAAAACATCTACTTTTTCACTTCATGTTTTATGCTTGGGAGGTTTAATTTTGTATATTTTACCCTCGACACGTGTTTCAATGTAATTTCGAATCGTTCAGCAATAATGTTAGTATTCGATGTTTAGACCAGTTTACCGTACTAATCACACATTAAATTTAGTAGAAAGTTGTATTGTCACAATGTAATTAGCATCTTTGCCAACTCGTCCGTTGTCCTCGGTACCGCACGGATCAAAAAACAAACTGATTAGTTGAAACATATTTTTTTTTGAATTATCTTTTGCGTGTTTTTAACATATGGGAACTAAAGGGAAAATTGAGAACCTTTGAAAGAGTACCGTATGTTGTTAGTCAAAATTCGTAGTATTGTGTCTAGAAAACACATTATAGCTACAGTAATAGATGAGATATTGAGTTCCATTTCGGCTAGAACCTTTTGTTTATAACGTTCTACAAGTGTATCAAATACGAAGATCTTTCTTGCAGAATTAATATGTTTTATCATCAAATATTTTGAAACCGTTAACGTAAAAAACCCGATAAAAAGAAACAGAAACTGCGATTTTATTATCAGATAAATGATAAATTTGGGTGTAGTATACACTTACCCAGAAATTTGATTATCATCGGTATTTTTGTAGGCATGTAAAAAGTGTTTGTTGTAAGAAAGTAAATTAATTAGTTTTATCTCCATTGTTTGTAAAGTTAACGAATTCACCATTCGAAAGATATACAAAATCAAACATCTGGCTATACATTTCACATAAAAGATACATATAAAAGACCTGAACACAATAATATTACATCTACTGTACTTCAAAAGTTATAAATAGACTTAGGTTTTAATCTCGTTTCTTGCGCTATACGCTGCTACCTCTTCTTCATTAGCCTAACTGGGCTTAAAGTAAAGACGTTAAATAAAAAAGTCGGCTAAAAAGCGTAAGCAGCACTGCCGCAGTACTGTACCGAATTTTTTTACCCGGGAATAACTAGCATTAAATACTGGGAGTTTCCTATGAATTTTGTTCTTTGTTCTGGGTACTGTACCAAAAATATCTTTGCTCAGGATTAAAGTGAATTTAATTGCCTTTCGAATGATTTAACTCACAAATTGTACTTGGGCTTATGAGTGGTAGAAATTGCGCGATTATCACACATGGATAATGAAAGAAATCATTTATCGGGAGTTTCCTATGAATTTTGTTACTTGTTCCGGGAACTGTACCTAAAATACCTTTGTACAGAAATATAGTAAATTGAATTGCCTTTCAAATGATATAACTCACAAATTTTACTCCGGCTTATATCCTCCTGCTCTACCAAAAAACGATTAAACAGTATAACTCCGCAATTTTAAATCGGATCGAAAATAAACAAAAAGTATATCTGAAGAATCCTACTAGTACCCTTTCACCAAAAAATCAGAAATTTTGAAGCATATTTACTACCACTTATCAATCCGGGAATAAAACATACCCTATATTATATATGAATTAATTAACTTTTTGTATAGTCTCCAAATGGTCTGAAACGGATTCCTACCCTCCGCCCTCCTCCGACCAATCGTTTTCATGTTGAGTCGAGTGTAATAACTCTTATTTTCTTTAAAAATTCGGCTAAAATTTAATAAACACATCTACTCAAGATTTATAAACTAAAAACAGTACTTTTAGTTACGTTGTTGGTCTCGGATTTGTTATTTTCAAATGAGCAGTATATTATATCTGTAAATTTTATTCATGTAGACTCTCCGCTCATTTTATTTTTTTGATACGAATACTTCAACAAATTTCTAGTACAATATTCTGTCTCCCAAATTCTGCAAGATTCGAGATTTCAATTATTTATATATTGTTTTTTCTTTAAACATCGAACGAAACACTAATCGTTTCGACATGTTTACGCCAATTCACATTGTTTTTTTGTGTATCGTGTTGCGATCTATCTTTAGAAGGTGGCACAAGATTGTAAGTATTTAGTAAACAAAGGAGGGTAACACTTGGAACCCCCGAAGGATGTTGAGGGTGTGAGGGCCGAGGGCAGGGATTGTAGCCCATCTTTCACCCCTCCCTACCTACTTTGACTGTCACAATCGTTTCTTTCATCTCGGCTGATTTAGGGATGTACAAAATCTCGAACATGGCTTCGCTACAGCACCCAAGACGCCCAAGCATGTTCGTTTTCTTGTTGTGTTTCTGAAGTAAAATAGTATCCTCACGGCCGTTATAGATCATCTTAAATTTCATCAGTGCATTTTGCCTAGCAAATAATCACTTAACAAATTTGATTAATTTATTAAAGATAAACAATTCACGCTTACGTTTTTAGATCTGACCAGCTATAGCCAAGCCACTAATTCAAGTGGGTAAAATAATTTTGATTTGTTGTAGGCTATGAATAATAACATTAACACACATTCGAACAAACTAAAATTGGGTTGTAAAGTTATTTATTCATGGTCAATTACACTGAATTAATGTACACATCACATTTTGTACTTATTATTATAAAAATAAGTACAGTTCAAAATGTTTAACTATTTTTTTCTGCTTTTTTGTGTGGGACCACCTGGGTATTTATCTGCGAAGGCACTCCAGCCCTAGCCCAATCATAAGGTTAAATAATTAAATTGTTGCTGAAATGCCTCTTTAATTACTTTTTTCAAATTATAGAATAATATAGCACTTCAAATCTTTAAAAAATGTATGTTTATTAACTTATATATATTGATATTGAAGATAATAAACCGTATATTACGGATCTTAATGAAAGTATATATGTTGTCAAATTGTAAGTTTGTTAACCTAAAAGATTAAATAGATTTAGCTGTTATTTTGTTCAATTTCATTTTGTTTTTATAATAGGACAATCAGGACAGTGGCATTTCTCAAATGACTATAGTTTTAGTACACCAATGTTAGAATGACAAACATGTAACAACTGCACACGAGGTTACTGGATGCGCAGAATTACACTATTCAAGGTTACGACCCCATCATAGGTTACACATATTCCCCTCATACATAACTTAACCAAAGTCTATACATTCAAGCAAGGTGGAACGTCCTCAGACAGGTGTTTTTGGACACCCCTACCTGACTAACTAGAGGCCTTGGAGTCGTCCCCCTCGTTTAAATTATGTAAGTTACCAACCCTCATAAATCTCTTCCCGTCTGAAACCCCTGTCACTCATATTTTAGTCACGCCATCCTCGGAGCTTGTTTTTACCGTTGCAGAAAGCCTAGGTCTATGTTTAAACAGCAATTCCTTTTCAACTAATGGCGTGTTTGTTTACCTTTTTCTTTTCTTTTTTTTTATCCTTTACAATTTGCCTCTCTTTTTACTTTTTTGTAGTATTTGTGGTTTCAACCGCTGTCAACTTGGTTTTGTCATATTAGTTTTTTTTTTTGCCAAGGACACAACGGATTATTTGTAGAATTATAAAGTTTTTTTTTATTTCTCCGACTTGTTTGCATATTTGACTGTAATATAAATGGGGTTCTCTTCGACGTCTTCGTTTTTCAACACGCTTCTTGCCGCAGTAAAACTGAGGACAAATGATTGGCTTACTTTTTCCTTTACTGACGAGAAAACCGTGAGGTAAAATATTCCAGCCCAAGTATTAATATTTTGTACTAAACTTGTTATATAACAAATGGTGTGAAAATGAAAGTAACTTTAATAACTTATTTAAATAATTAATACTACTTATATGTATGTAAAATACTGTATACTGTTCCGGCTGATGTTTGTCCTTTGCTTTTCTTACAAAATATGTGGTTTATTTAAGAATTTTTAAGGGGAATATTGAAGCAATTATATTTTTGCTAAAAAACTTATACTGAAATTCGTTTTTTAAAATGTCACTTCATTCAAAATTACTCAAGTTTGGTATATGTGGTCGGCTCCGAACCATAAAAAGAGAAAACAAAACCATAATAGAATCAATTGTCGTCTGTCAAGTGCATATTTCTTAGGAACTGATAAAGGTATCGAGCTAAAAAAAAATGGACTTAGTTATAAGCTTGCTTACCCTCATAATAAAAACAAATATTTTATTATACAATTTGAGGATACCAAGGATTTGAAGGGGTTCAATTTATGGATATCAAAACTATTTTAAAATTATATTGGTATGTAGTAAGATATTCTTTAAGCTGTTACTATAAGCCGTTTCTTTCAATTTCTAAATGTATTCCATCTAAAACTGATAATGCTAATATGTATTTCAGATTAAACAGAAATGTGTTACTACTTCTTTGAATCCATAATGAGAAACCAATTTTAAGATTCTAAACCCAAAACTGACTTTTCTCAGTAACAACCTCATAATTTCCTATCTCCTGATAATATGCGTGACAAAATTGATTTGAATTAATGAAACAATGTCTTATCAAATTATTCTTGCAGTCAGATATGATTGGGGGGGAGGGGAATGTATTCATCAAGAAGTCTTAAACTTTAAACATTCCTATCATCTGCTACCGGAACTTGACATCAAATCCTGACCGTCAAAATGGCCGCAACTCCATCCAGTCTTCTTCAATGTCAACAAGTTTTTGATTTAAGATGTAAATGATTTGGCATCCATGCTCAAGTGATTCGGAATCAGGTAGCCGCAGCCAGGTCTATCGCGCATGTACCGAACTGTACTCTCGGGCAACGTATAATTACGAAGCTTGTGTTATTTTATCAACTAGAGAGAGACTTATTGTTTTATGGCAGGAGAACAGCTATAAACTCTTAACTCAACCTGCTTTTCACTTCGTTCCAGTCCCAAAGAATACAAGAATACGAGACGTAAAGAAGTAAAAGAAAAGAATGTAATTATGTTTTCTTATTGGAAGGGTTTAGTTACTGCAGTTGTCAACATTGGTCTAATAAATTGCGTTCAGCGTTGGTTTTACAATTTTATTCCTTTGTCTGTCATTCAGGAGCTTGTTATAGTGTTTAAACTGGTCCAATTCATTAGGGATTGATCTGATCGTCCTCTTCTTTCAGATGTGCAGGACACAACTAGAGATTATTTACTTACTTCTGATACTTTCGAAGTTTTACTTCCTGTGGAAAGACCTAATGACCATATATATTTTAAATAAGTGCATCTAAAATATATGTTTTCACAATGAGATGTAAGATACGAAGTGACAGATTTCATTCTTGAACATATTCCACGTCATCAATCTAAAATACAAGGTTACCTAAAATCTGGAAGGCATGCTTCAACACTTAAAATTAACCGAAGACTTTAAAATAATAATGTAAATTGTAATGTTGATATTAGTGTGGAAGACTGGAACAATAACGTATAGTTCCAGCATAACTGTCTTAGTTCAACAATTCTTACACATCTCAAATTTGTTTTATCGCTGGTCGCAATCGGTTGGGCGGTGGTTCAGTCCAAGTTCAGACTCCAGACTGCAGTTGGATTTCCCGTGAATTATACCACTCATCGCGATCATTAGTCCCAAGGAGACCGTGTACAGATTTGTTCAAATGCACTTTCACGCGAATCGCCTGAAAATAAATGAGAATCGAACCCTCCAGCTTACGAAGCTTACCAGAGGCTAAATACCACTTACTATGTAAAGGTGTTTAAGGACTGAATTAATGTAGGGTTTTTCACCAGGGCTTCTTTCTACGTATGATTTCGAAATGGCGAAAAAGTATTGAATGAAGTATTGCACCATCATCTAAAAAGCAAATTTGTGTACAACATTCAATTAGGGATAAAACCGATCAAGTTTTTGGAAGTTTCTAAGGAGATGAGACTGAGAAAGTAGGAAGGAGGTAAATAGACCATTAAAATTGTGTTAGCCTAAGTGAATGTTTCTAATCTGTATTCAAACAAAATGGATTTTTTAGTAATTTGAAAGCTTTGGGTACCAATAATGTCAATGCGTTGCATAGATTATTAAGTGTATTATTAATTTATAATTTTCCTACTTTTAAGACATGTAATGGGTTTTAAATCTGATTGTCTGACAGTTTTTTGGTATTCTTGTATCCATCAGCTTTGAAGCACTTGATGCATGTTTTTAAAATTTTAATATTGGAATATCTGAGAGGCCCTTTATTTCGTTATCGAATACGGGTAAACCAAATTAGAATATAACAGTTTGCATGAGAGAACTGAACAAGGTACACGATCGGTTTAAACTTTTTTTAAACATTAAGTTGAATTTTGTTTTTTGTATTATATGCAACTGCTTTTTAGAACAAGAGTCCAAGGCAGAGGTTTATGTCTACTGTTTAATTATGTCGGCTACAGTTTCTCGCAAAAAACGTTTATTAGCCAAACACGTTTCAGTTACCAAGGTATCATCATCAGAGACGATTACACACTTATAAACTGATTATAGACTTAACTTTTCAATTAATAACCGGAGTTGATTAATACTTTGGAATCGAATTGTATTCTACTTTATATAAATAAATCAAGGCAAAATGTCCAAAAAAACAATTATATACAAGTTTTAATTGAATGTTTAAAAAATTCTTTAACTAGATCTGACGAGATATTCAAACATTTTAAATACTAAGACTATTTTTTTTTTTAGTCAACCTATATGTTCGTAGAATTTTTAGTCACAAACTGTTATTAGTTTTAACTTTACATGTATAAAATACTCTGGTGAAGTTTACAATCATAAATACAAGTCATACTATACTCTCATTTCAACCTTCAGCAACCTGAAATTGTAATTTACTTTAGAAAAATCTATTTTATAAGAATTTTATCTTTGACAATTTCTCAGCCACAAACTTGTATTGAAATAAAACTGGAGATACGTAGAACAAAAATGACCTGTAGGATTGTACAATAGACCATTTGAAGATAAACGTTTTATCTGTGATGTTCAATATAATAGCGAAGTGATAAGCTGATAGTAAATGGGGACATTTTGTAATTACGAAGCATGTAGTTTGATAAGGATTTTACTAATAAATGTATGTTTTGTGCATGTCCTACTAATCTGAAACGTTCTTCCAGAAGTGCAAATGGAAATTAATTTTGAAAAATAATTTTAAAGTAGATTGTCGACATGGCTTAGCTTAATAGAATGGATGCAAAGTATTTTACGTAGAGTTAGGCAGTTTAACTGTATATGCAACTTTGTGTTAATAGGCCTACTTCTCTAAAATAAATTTAGTTTTTGAACCAAATAAACACAAAACGTGCAATTAGTTCCCATTGATGGATTACGAATACAATTTTATTTTTAAATAGAGTTTAGACTATAAATTTGATCCAGAAATGTTTATAACTTCATCAACTTATTTTCATCATTTTTCTTTCTTCGGTTAGGTGTAGTTTTGCCTGGAAAGCTCGAACCTAAATAATTATTCTAAGGCTGTAGTCACAGAAAAGGAGTTTCGCATAAATACAATGTGTGTCTATTTAGTTTAACTTCATATTTATTTCCCAAATATTCTTCCTTCACCATTCTCTCGTGCTTCCTTCCTCTTTGTTGTTCTCCTAGAAGCTAAATCTAGCAAACATAATCTGCCCTTCGACCTTGCACCTTGATAATTAGAACAAAGAAACTGTAGATGTTTTTGCTTTGATAACTTCAGTAAATAATCTAGCGACAAATGTTCACGAGTTTCTAATCTTCCAGTTAAACTGAACGCTTGCATAACCCGCTTTGAGATATAACAGTGATGCTAAAGATAAACCCAATTATACTAGTGTCGACCTACTTGATAACAGGATCATGTAACAAGATATATTTAACATCTTGCTTTGTACCTGTCACGTGTTTCCCCGATAGAACTATCATCTCAAAACTATAATAATCGCGATAATTTGTTACAGTTAAATAAATTATAAGGTTCGAACTAACTTGTATGTTTTATACGCAAAACTGACTTTAAGTAAGACTGAACTTAGAATAATAGTAGTAGTGAATAAAAAGTACGTTTAGAGATTCAGATAAATGTTTTAACTAACAGTTAGGGCGATTGACATATTTGTCATCAAAGAAGTACATTAAATGAAATATGAAAATGTAAGACCAACAATTTAAATGCTGTAAATTGAGTCCCACACATTCATGAGATCAACGTCTGCTTAGTTGGCAAATCCAGCTATTGGAACTTTACCTGAATTATTTCACTCCCAGTTAGCATTATTATTCAAACTAGCAACAAAGAAATGTAGTTAACCCTCTAAGTGTTACGGGATTCAATTGAGCACTCATCATCCCGCGACGGGCCACGTAACGCTTCTGAATTGAGTATCAACTTGTATTGACTATTTCACCCACTAAAAGTCATCCAATCTTAATAAAACAAAGACCGTTG
>JAGFPH010000048.1:574891-596017 GCA_018207615.1 Philaenus spumarius
GGAACTTTGTTGAAAAAAATTAACATGGACAGTTGCAGGGTTAATAAATAAACATCGATTTATATCATCGTAAATAGCACTTTTACACGTGTTTTTTTTGTCTCAGAAAAATCATTTTAGGCTATGATTTCGGTGTTCTAACTAAAGAATACATACAATATTAAAAACTAGATTTTTATCGTTCATTACATGAACGCTAAAGTTAAAATTCATTTTATAATGATTCATAATTTTGTTTAACTTGTCAATGAAAGATGCGTTTTCTTATATACGAGTGCTGCTATCTTTATTCTAGCTCTATAACTACGTTTGTGTACATAGAAGATAGGAATTAATTAAACTCTCAGTTTAACACTTGTTAGCAGTTAGTGTTGGCTAGGTTACTTAGTTTGATTTATACTCTTTGATTCCATCACAAATAATTCGTTACTTATCAAGTAATTGGTAATTTAATGATCAAAGATTTATGTTAAAGTTGTAATTCCAGATTCGAAAGACTAATTTGTTCATTAAATAGCGTCTGCGGACTCGAGGAAAGCAATCCATCAGGCCGTGGTACACGAGACTTTGGTAGCAAGAGCAAATAGTCCGACACGCGAGCCTCCGCGTCAAACACGGCAACTGGTTTTACTAATTAAACTAAATCGTCCCCTCTAGTATTTTTCTCTTTAAACATAATAATAAAATCAGTTAAGGAAGACCATTCAATTATATCTTCACGCAGGTCTTTGTCCGCCACGCTAACGTACAAATATGGACATGTGCAGAACTCCTGATTGGTCTTGTTAATTTTTTTAGGTGTAAAAAGGGAAATTTTTTTAAAGAAAATTATACAGTAGAAACATTCCTGACCGGGTGAATAGGTTTTACTGTAAACGATATTTATCTAATTAGGATTGTTTTACTTTGCAATTAGTTGGCGTGTCGGGATGAGTCTCGAAGGTACATTGAACGCTATTTTCCGATTATCGGTATTTTGCTTTGTATGACCACTAGAATGATCGATACTACTAAAAAGAAGAATAGGTTACCCGTGAATGGGTTTTAAATGGTGAACAATGTGACAGTGTAGTGTAAATAGAACACCACTTGAACTTTATATCCGATTCAGTGAAACGTAGGCCTACAGCTTTTAAAAGAAATTAGAAAAAAAGGGAAAATATGTTTTGTCAATTTTTATTTTTAAGGCGATACAAAAAGCCTAGCAGGTGCACACAAACATTACTTTATGAACAATCTTAAAAGTGTTAAGTAAGTATCATCCAGGTAGTATTTACTTTAGCACCACGTTCCAATGACAAAGTCGCCATCTTCAGTGGTGCAAGATCTACAACAATAATTAAATTGTAACACCATATTTGATGCAAAACTAGAATATCAAATCTTTTAATTTTGATTTAAAACAAAAAGCAACTATTAAAAACTTATTTTTAGTATGTCTTAACAATTTAATTTTATACAAAATCTGTATAAGGTAAAGTGAATTTATATAAAGAAGTTTTATAAAGTTGCTGTTATTATGTACTGTATTGAGTTGTAAAGAAAGTATTAGTAAAGATGAAGTGATGAATATTCAAGGAAACATTTTCTGTCGTTTTAAAAACTAATCATCATATCATATGATGTTTATCTCATATATATGTTACAGGAAAAGTAGATTGTTTTGGAGAATTGACTCTGCCTAGGAAGAGTAAACTCTTACTAAAAGTATCAGCAAAAGTTGATTCAGAGATGTTGCTCTCCACATGTAACTGCGCGCGTATTTCTTTGTTTTGATTATCCCCGCCAGGCAGTCGCCATTACTCGTCTATTTGTTGTAGTGCAATAGTGACCAAGGATTCAGATTAGGTTAAACAATAGCTGATGAATAAATACACATATGGATAAAACAATAACTGTGAGGAAAGTTGCAACTTGACAATCACTTGGAAGTGGACAAGGATTTCTCAAATGCTCTGCAACTCAAAGTGTCACAAATCTTTACCTTGCTGTAATAAATTATAATAAACATTTTTTATCTCTGTATTATAAAGGTTTGCTTTTTTATTTGTTTTTATTAGGTAGTAAACAGTTTCCTTGCAAAAAGTCAACTTTTACTAATTCAAAGCAGTAAGAGTATACTTTCCCTAGGTATAGTCAACTCTGACTAGTAAATGTTAATCAAAATTCACCACTTTTCGCTTTTAATCAACTTTTACTGAAAAGACCAGAGAGCCGACTTTACCTAGGCAGAGTCAACTCTTACTGGAGAATCTACTTTTCCTATAAAAAACGTGATATTTACGAGAAGGCCTATTCTTATATTTTTGCCATGTATACACCTTAATTATTTGGTGGATGTATTAAAGTTAACCCTTCTGTTTTAAATTATATTTTATACAATGCTGACTTTAAAAATAATTTAGCCAATAATTAATATTTGAAAGTATGGTTTTTATTTCATTAGCCTATTGTTTTTATTTATAGCCTATTTAAATGGTTTTATTTTTCATTAGCCTATTGGGCATTCTATTTATATGCATAAACACTTCCTTTCATCTCACCATTTCACTTACCTGATTATGAGAGTTTTGACATTTTATTAATTCATGATTTGTTATTTTTCAGGAAAAGTTGAACCAACTCCTCACACGTCATCGTTCAACATGGGTTACCTAGTCTCTCCGTACCCATACCACAATGGCACTGCGGGACCCATACCTGTTTCAATGGTAAGTCTTCTGATCAATTTAGTTAAAGTAAATAAACATTCGTTGTTTCCGGCTGAAGCAAACAGACGCAAAGCGACGTCAACATTATTAATTCCGTCTCGACCAGAACAAAGTACTGCGACAGTCGAATCGTTCGACTAATTTTTCCCGTATAAAATTAGTCGTACATAGTAATGGGTGCTAATTAGGTTGTAACCCGGGTTCGAAGGCCGAACTACCAAGTTGGTACGGTCCTGTAGGCGTCTGTAACAATAGGCAATCTTTTCAAATTACTAGGAGTCAAGCCCACTCGTACACGCCCAGAACTCTGAGGTGTTGAAAATAGGCGCAAGCCAACAATATACCTGACGACTGTTACAAATATTATCGGTGATACGTTTGTTGAATCGTTAATTGTTGACATTTTCGCATAATTAATTCAATTAGCGAATAGTTATTCTTTGTAGATCCGGTAGGCGTGTGTTGTTTTTCATTGACAAGTCTAAATGGTTCTGTCTTGTACTTATCGATTCACAATGTGATTATGGCTTAATCGTTTTGTCGCTCATCGTCAGGCGGTGATGAGTCAAGTCCTGCATCCTTCATCTGAAGAACAATGGTCGTACATCAAACATATAAAACAGTTTTCTACAGATAACTTTTAAATCTTTAAGATTTTCAAAACATACCATTTTTGCTATCGTTCCTTATGACGCTCAGTTGATAACGCGGTAGCTTTCAATATACCTAGTATGGCACGTTGAATCCAGTTATTGGCGTTAATTTTTGCATTGTTTAATTCCACTGTCACAGGTCGGATTTTACTTTGGCTCGCATTAAAATTCCGAAGTATTGAAATCTTGCGAAAATTCTACTAATTTTACACCCACTTTTTATGACTTTTTTCGACGTTTTCAAGATCTCTGAATACGATTAAGCAACCAAAAAATGTGTGTCTGTCTGTCTGTGGACACGAAATATGCACTCATAGACGTCGTAGAAAACTGCTGGTGGTGCCAAAATCTTCGTAATTTTATTGCGGAGGGTTGAAAAGCTTTTGAGCTTTCTAGCGTTTGCAGCAACATTTCGTGCGTGACAAAAAGTCACATTTTTTAGTACTGTATTTAAAAAAACACGAGCTGAAGTCTCGAAAAAGTATTTCATCTTGTTTAAGATTGCTTACGTGATTTTTTAAAACAAATGAAAGTGTGATATCGGTTTTAATATCATAATATGGAAATTGTGTTACAATAATAACAATTTTGAGCATAAAATAACACGAAAACAGGTAGAATTACATTGCATCTCAAAATTTAAAGCTATGTTGTTTAAAATAAACACAACAATAAAAACTATTTGAACAAACTAGCTGTACAAATAATAAACAGATAAATTATGATCGAACTTGGCTAGTGAAAAAAAATGATTGCGACAACACATATTTTCACAAAACTTCGATTATAGGTCAAAAGCTTTTCAACGGCAATGCCAAAGTGAGACTGAAAAGGTTTTGACCAATAAACGTATTTTTGTACCTTCATTACTGGAAATACAGATATAGATTGTTTTGAACTTCAGGATATTTAACAAATAATAATCTTTAGATCAATTGTTTAATTTATGTATATTCACTTTCGTCCTGCCTTTCAATATATTTGTATCAATTTCCAAAACTCTTCGTAATTATATTTAAAACTTTTCGTATCAAAGACGAAACCAATATGGTGAAAACATAAACAAAAACACGACTTCATTTGTCACAGTGTTTCTGTCATTAAATTTTCCTTTTTTTAAAATGCAAAAGTATAGTGCAAACACTGCTCTAACCTGCCATTTTCTCTACCCTTTAATCCCTCCCTTATCTTCCATCTCTTATCCCTCCTCAAACTGTATCTTCTAAAATCGTTCTCACGCCTTTTCCGTGTCAACTCTAGAATAGAATCACGTTTCTACCGCCTTTTTTAGTCACGAATCCAACATGACATACATGATACGCACGTACATACTAGAAGTAGGTTTATGTACGTACTTTATTAAATAATGAAAGCGAATTGCGTGTTTTTTCCATTGATTGAAATATATGTATTTTTACTTGAATGTTATCAACGAAGTTATTTCAACTTATCACGATATATTTAGAGAGGATGTTACTTACTATCATATAAGCGTCTTATAAATTTCTACTACATATTAAATTGTTTGCCTATATATAAGACAAATGATAAACATAAATACATTCTTATCAGTTTTAATTTTTATCTAATATTTGCCATTAACTTATTTAAAGAGGAAAACACCAACACACGTGAATACAGTCAAAATATCGTCGAAATTGGTATTATTGTATTACCAGATTCTATCTGAATTTATGAAAAACACGAGTTCATTCTTACAGTTTTTGGCAATTTTGAATAATCTAGTAGGCTTAGTTTAGTTGTATCGTATTTCTTAAACTATCAAAACCAGAAAGTTCATCAAAGTTATGGTAAATGTATAGAATTTCTTGTTATAAATTTGATAAACATCGTAATCACTTATTACACAAACAGGTTGTGTAGTTTAATCCATGTCAACGCTCGTCTATAACTTATTTGACAAAATGATCTCGCTCAATAAAGATAAAACACAATAAATTTTTATCTTTCCAGTAGACAAATTAAGATTAAACAAACGACCGTTTCAATCGACAACAATTAATGATAACAATTTTTACATCCGTTTATCTTAATACGCTTCCTTTCGAAGCGTCTCCTAAACGTACAAATTGAGAAAAGGGTTAGTATTTCACGAGTTCCTTATCAAAAGAAAATCACGTGGGTGTTGATTTATTTATAATCATATGTTTATAGTTTGTCAGAGAAAGTTATAATAGTCATTATTAGAACTAACTCGTAAATTTAGATTCGGTGAAACAAGTATACAAGTATTTTTATTGACATAATGTGTGTAAGGAATTTGTAGATCTCCCTTGTCACACTCGCGTCAAGTTTCCCCAGAGCAAATACATCAAGTGATCCTTGAAGGAGAGCAAATTGACCAGATCTACCTGATTCCCTTGTTTGTTCTTTCCAGAGGGTTGTTTGCTTTCCGGTGACCACACGCACACATTCTGCGTAACTCAATAAGTACCTTGTCCAGACTTGTATCCTATAACTGTTTATAATGACGAGTTAAATTCCTTTCAAATGCTTAAAAAAGATTTAAAATTGGTCAAGATCACTGTGCTTTTTATTTAACTTGTTTCATTTTTTACGATGTTCATAGTTGATTGCACAAAGAGAATTTGATAGAAATTAATGAAATGCCCAAGTTTAGTGTTCCATAGCTAAGGATCACGTTTGTCTGAGGTCTTTAAGGGAGGGGGTGCTATAGTGGCGGCAATCTTGGATCTTTATCTCGTAAGAGCAATGTTAATTTTAAAACCATTTATTTTTTATCATAAAACTGTTTGAAAGGTCTCATTTTAACCACAGTCAAAATACGCATCCGTTTTGCGTTTCACATTTTTTTAAATCCCGTTCATTTGTCACGTAATTGGCATTTTTAAGTACCATGTTTGAACTTTTTCCTTATACAATGCAAAATTAATAATTAAAACTGGATCGCAAGCCGGATCCGCAATTTTATAAAGAATATTAAGTTTTTTTTTCAGCACTCAATTACAAAAGATGTATTTATAAAATGGTTTTAAATGAGGCAATGTCAAATCGCTAACTGTGTAAGAAATTGCACTGTTTAGATACGGCTATAGGGTGACAAGCTGGAGTCGCCGGTTGCTTTCCCTTTTACTGGAGCAAACCCTTAAATTTCTCAGGAACTGATAAAGGCATTCTGCTGAAATTTGGCATATTGATAAACCCTGGTAACCCACAAATATTCCTATAATAAAAACTTTACAAGCAATTTACTATTAAGTTTGTCGCGTCGAAGTTTGTGTGAATGTTTTGTATTAAAATTTCACTATATATGAACATTTTCATTACTAGTGTTTCCGTATTATTTCGTATAAAAAAGTAGGCTATTGTCATCAAAAAATAGATTCTCAATGTAAAAACTCCTACATCCGAAAAAAATAGTTTTCGAATTTTTTGTGTGTGTGTGTCCATATTTATTGCTTCAACACTATAATAATTCAAAAATGCAAGTTAGATAAGTGCAATTTGGAACAATCATTGTAAATCTATATCATCAATTTTTAAACTAAACAGTAAGAGGTATTTTTAATTTCACGTTATAAGTGATATCATATATGAGCGAGTGTGTGAGAACACTCCTGATTCGTCCTTTTCTCCTCTTTAGACAGTTCCGTAGTACTGTACTGTAATTATGTATTATCCTTGTTTGTAGAAGATTAAATTTAATCATCGTACCTAAGCAAAGTAGTTTCGGTAAGGCTATAATATCAGAATTTAAGTAAACAAATTTCACTCTCCGATTTATTAATCATTATGTACTACACAGAGATTGCAATAATGAATGAAATTACGATTGTGTAAAACTCCATCCATTCCAACATTAACGCGGTATAGTAACGATAATGGATTGGCGATGTCTAATTTACTGACAACGGAGAACAAAAGGTGATAGCAAACGGTCGACGCTGTGCTCTGGAGTTCAGAAAGTTATGCTAATAGCGAAGGCTTAGTACAATGTGGTGAAGTCATCTCGCATTATTCACGTTCGTATGTGATTGCTTCCATTAAAAACATAAATATTTATTTGCTTCAATTATTTTCTCGCAACGTCGAGAGTTTTGACACACGCACGTGAATCTGCGGGTATCACGAGCCTCGTGAACTTCGAGTTCAATAAGACAGTTATTGTATTTGATTAGCTTAACCTAAGTTGAATCGATAATTTGTTTCGATCTATTGTCCGTTTGTTGCGCCAACATCTTGAATAACAGGCGGATTTGAAAAGTTGTGTTCTGTTATGTTACAGCATAAATGTCCAATAAAATAAATTACATACACTACATTTGTATGTTATTAAACTCATAACGGCATCCACCAATATTTTAGAAACTTACTTTCGACAATTTATCTAATGCTTGAGTTAACAAGCAATGATGTTAATTTCAATCTAATCATTAATTTTGATTTTAACTGCAAAATAACTTTTTCCAGAAATAATGATTAAATATCTAATAATACTACTCGAAATAGCTTAAATGTATTTAAAAGTAGTAAAGCTGGTTTGTTTTGAACGATTACTGACAGGTTTACCAACTTAAAAACTATACCCTAAACAAGTTTTAGCAATTTTACTTAATTTATGCTATGAAGTATTATTCAGACTCTTTAAACAGGTTTAAGACACATTTTAATCAGTCTACTTGTATTTTAAACACAATTTTGTGTAGAACATTATTATAATGACGCGTAGAAATATTTTCTCTGTTCGATTACCGTAAATTTCTTCTTTTTCCCCATTTGCCCAGATTTTGTTTTACTTGCTCAGTATACCTTATTTAAATTCCTGACACATATTTCCAACACACATTTCTCATTGACTTTGTTGAACCGCGATTTAATTTCGCGGAACTAGAACTAGATAAGTCTAGGGAGCAAAGTTCCAGTGCTGACATTTGGCCCGACACAATATACTGTTGGATGTCGAAGAAGGCAAACACATATTTGAGTTTGACTTCTTTAGTGATTTGTTTACATTCACCCCGAAAGTTTGAGTTTGGTATGTGGCACGCCTCAATGAACAACTCCTTTCAGAGTTCCAGTAGGCTTAGCTACAAGGTTGTAGGATTGATAGTTCAGTAGATATTTTGTTTGAACCGTTCAACTAGAAATACTAGCTTTGAGAGATATACCATAATTATTAAAATCGAATTATTAATATTTTACTGCTGCATTTTTGTTGCGACTATAGTCAAATAATACTCAAATTTCCTCTACGTAACAATGTCCTTAAAAACTAGATTTCTCAACGACTCGATTGCATACTTAGGCTACTAAAATACTAAGATTTGACAAGATGAACCTTAAAAATAACGGTGAAAAAAACATGATTACGAAAATTTTATGTACCCACTAATTTGTGATAAAACAATGTATGATAAAATGTCATCTATCTCTAATTAATTATGATTTTTTCTCATAGTTAAAATAACATCGTTTCCCGAAATGTTTTTATTAATGAATCACGAGTTTTTAAATATAATTGATGCAATATTTGGATAATATAACATCCATATTCTGTATTGCAATAATTATTGGTATCTCAACCCACAATTTTTCACCCTTATGTGATAAATTTATTCTAGTAAATTTTATAAATTTGTTATGTAATATTATGTTTCCATACTTGCACCTGTCTTCCGAGATTTATTTAGAAATACTTGATTTTCTGGAAATTATATGCCTCCCCCCCCCCCCTTAAATAAAATTGTTTAGTGTATCCGTACATGCGCAATACGTACTTGATTTAGGTAGTTCCTTTAATAGATTTCAGTTGGCAATTCCTACAAAAGGTGGAGTAATTGCAAATTGGCAGAAGGTCCGATCCAATGAAATAGCGTGTTAATGATGTCTTTTCATAGCACCTTTCTGATTAGCCGACCTTAAAATGTCATGTTCAGTAAGCACGGGCAAAGAAATGGTAAATCGAAACGTATTTTGGAATCGAAAGGTCTCGGCGTTAGATAAATTAAGGTCGACAGTCTGCATTTAATCTTAAGAATTCTTTTATTTTAAGCTATGAAAGTCACTTTGAACTTATTGTAAATGCTAAAAGTGATCCTCAGTATTTCTTTTACTGCGCATGTGCAGAGGAATGAACGAATCGTCTTGATGTTTTTTCACCATCTACTTTGTTCGGCATTAATTGTATCCACTATCAACTCTTTCATTTTTGATAAAAACAATTGTTTGCCATCCAGGTTTAGTCTACCAAGATTAATAAATATTAACTGGTCAATGTAAATTTCAAACTGGATTATGAATCTATATAAATAAAAATATAAATGTTCGTTTGTTCAAAATCTAAAATCTCGAAAAGTTCTTCACCGATTGCTTTGAAATTTTGACACAACATTGCATTCGAATCTAAGCGAGTGTTTTTATATACTTTTTGAAAAAGCCTACAGTGCCCTATGTTGGTTATAAAAATAACACACACTATACTAATTATTTTACGGCAATGGGAGCACCATAATAAGTAATAATGAAATATGTTTAATGTTGGTATAGTAATCAGCTGTTTGCTCTAATATTTACATTAACAGCTAATTTCAAACTTTGAAACAATTATGTCTATTTCCAACTTTAGGTTAGGTTTAAATAAACAATGCCATCTTTTGAAGGTATAAATATCACACACTATACTAAATATTTTACGGCATTGGGAGCGCCAAAATAAATAATAATGAAATATGTTTATAGTTGGTACATTAATCAGCTATTTGATATACTATTTTCATTAACAGCTGATTTCTAAATTTTAAACAATTATCTGTATTTCTAACGTATTAGGTTCGGTTTTTGTTTAAGTGTAGATATCACTTAGGTTAGGTTTGCTGGTTCTATTAACCTTTATTATAACTGGTATTATAAATCTGTATATGAAATAATTAGATTTATACCTTTAAAATTATTTACCATCTTAGCTTTGAGGTTATTATTACTACAAGCCTTTATAATAAAGAAAACAACATGTGTGTGTAGAAGGTATCAACGGGGTATTGTGGGTATCCCCTAGTCAAGTAATAAAAATCGATTTTTAAAATTATTTGAACTGCACCACGCAGTTCTAATCGCTTTTACAGAGCTTCGGAATTCGCCTCCGTTTAATGTAAACAATCTATAAAACCGGAGGAGCGTGGATACAAACAAGTTAGGTTCGGTTAATTTGACAACGTTCTCGTGAAACAAAAGCAATCTAAGTTGGTGCCGCATCCTCAGCAGAAGTGAATGCAATTAAGTATAATAAGCGTAATGATTTTACTATTAGTCACCCATATGTTTTTTGTTGCCCGTAGTTGGTACTACTGAGTATAGTCTGGGCTGTGAAAATAATTTGGTTTTGTTCGAGAATAATACGTTTTGTCTTGATTTTATTATAAACTAGGGGAGACCCCTGCGTGCTCCGCACGCCAACCCCGTTGGTCCCTTCATACGCAAATGTTATGTTTTCTTTGCAATAAAGGTTAGGATTAATAATAACTTCAAAGCTAAGATAAATGTCCAAATCAAATTATTTCCTATATTTGATACCATCAGTTATCAGTAAAGGTTAAAAAAATCAGCAATGCTCAGATTCACACCTAAAAGATAGAAATAGAAAAATTGTTTCAGATTTTGAAATCAGCTGTTAATGAAAATATTTGAGCAAACAGCTGATTGCTGTACCAACACTAAACATATTCAATAATTATTTATTATGGCGCTCCCTTTTCTAAAAAAATATTTAGTATAATTTGTATTGTTTTTTCGTCTAACAGATGGCGCTCTTTACAAAAAAAAAAAACCTAACTTAAAAGTTAGAAATACAAATAGTTTTTTCAAAGTTTGAAATCAGGTGTTAACGGTATTATAGCAAACATCTGATTATTGTTATTATTATAACCAAGAAACATATTTAATGGCGCTCACATTTTTATTAAATATTTAGAATACCTTTTGTTGTGAAATAAATTCTTCTTCGGTACATTTTCTAATTAATATGCCTTAAGTCTTTTGGGTAGTTTTTACAGCGGGGTTTGGCCCTCGACTATAAATTATAGCTTCTCAGGTTGCCTTGAGACTAAAACAGTCCTTAAGTTTTTTCAACACCCACGGGAATTCTGCCTAAAAAGTAAGGGTTTGACGCACAGACAGTCGTTCCGAATGTTTTACACACACATCGACTCGTAACAATAACCAAAGTGTGAGTACATTATGTATTAGTGTTTGCGACCACAGTGTTACCGTACTGCACACAACATGGATCACTGTTACTTTAGATACTGTACGTTTGGAAGATTACATTTTTTAATATCTTGAAAACTAGGTTATGTCATTCTTAAATAAAGAACTATGGGGTTTTCCAGTAGTTTCATAAAACGTTTATTTTTGGTGCACGAAACAAGGTAAAATATATGTGTTTTATTTTAGATTTTTTTAAACATAATTTTACTTAATTTATTTGCAGATAGTAAACAGAGTAGGAATTAAAATTAGAAGCAATAAATATCGTACAACATAGACTACAACTTTTAAATGTAAATAATGTTTTATCGCATGTTTCTATAACACAGCACTAATTAATATATGTTAAGTGAATATATTTTTAATAATACCGACACGTTGAATTTATACTAGAACTGAAAAAAACTTTCTGTAATGCTCGAGTTGTATTTAATTATCGAAGAGTGAATCTCGTATAATTATAATAACAACCTGTTAGTATTAATGTTTTAAAGATTATATACATAATTTGTTCATGGTTCAAATCCGTCTGTTCCTGTGAAATATAAAAGTGTATAAGAAATTGTGTTAAAACGTATTTGTGACACAAGTAGAGAAGGAATATCAATTTAAATAAATTATATATTTTATCAGTAATAAATAGTTTTAGATAAAATGACAGGCTGGGTTATCTTATTTGATACCACGTGGTTATTAATTAAAAGTTTACTGTACTATACATTTGGATAATGTTTGAGTTCCTTTCAATTATAGCTGACTATATCCGGTAACTGTAATCAAATGTTTTAAGATATACATCTTCACGTTTAATCAAGAAGGTCTTCTGTTTTTATTGGGTAATTTATTTGCTATTTATATGTTTTTGAATCAGCCTCGTATATGTTTTTGGAAATATTTGATACACTAAGGACCATATGGAAAAAATAGTTTTACTTTGCGTGTTTTTTCTCAGACCAATAAAAACTTGAGAACAATATATTTTAAATAGTTCCACAGAATGAAAACCTAACCTATCGTAAAAAAAACACTTTCTGAATCTGAACTTGATCTACAGTATTTTTTAGAACAACCTAAGTTTTAGACATGTCTTTTCTTGAAAAATAAAGGATTGGTTATTTTATTAAAAGTTGTTGTTTACCTGGTATGTTTTTCATGAAAACTATATCAAATCTCATGCATATTCCCACAATATTAAAAACTCTGCACTCTATCATTGCAAAAAATCATTTATTACATATAATATTACAACTATTTAAAATAATTATTTTTTAGAATGAAAGCTTATCTAAAAGTACCTTTAACGTTTTTTATATTGGTTGGTTTTCGAAAGTTGTCTAAATTGCTTCCTACACTTCAGTTTTTCTAACACACGATTCTAGCCCAAACTTCAGAAGACTATATTGCATCATGCTTTAGAAATTATTTAATTACAACAAAAAGAAAATTTACTTAAATATATTTATAGTTTGGTTTCCAAGTCACATTTCTTTCTTTCCGAATTAAAGTCTATTGCAGCTAAGAAGTCCAACAAGATTTATTTAAAAGATTAAGGACCGTTTGTTTTTCTGTTGTTCCCTCCATCACGAATCTGATCCGACCATCTCATTCCGTCCGCGAAGCCAATTTAGGCCTTGTAAAACAATTTATGTGACAATTTAAATCACAGGGTGTACGAAGCGGGAAGGTGACAATTTGTGTGGGCGATGGTCTTCGGTCAGGTGCTGGTTAACCAAAGACAGGTAGTTCGGAGGCAAAGCAGCGTTGCCAAGTCGAACACTCCCGCTGTGATGGCTAGACACCCGACTAAATTGGCCGGCATTTTAATTTCACGGCATTCTTTTGTCGTAACGTCAAATTTAGTTGCTTCTATAATCATGTTTTGGCTTGGCTAGTTAGAAACGTTTTAAAATTCCTTTGTGGACATACAACGGGTGGGGGCGTGGGTTTTGAGACGAGATAGATTTTTGGGAATGGTTCGTTATCTAGTGTTGCATAGCTATTGTGTGTTTTTATAATAGTGTATAATTAACACTTATAAAACTACATTTATTTTTCCAGCGATTTTAAACATAAAAAACCTCATTTATCATTACGATAATAATTTAATAATAAGGTGCTTGTATTTTATTTATTTATGTGATAATGATTACTAAATTACAACTCAACTATAGCTAAACCTATTTTCATTTGTATTTAGACTTTTTATGGTCTCGTAATTTGTTTTTACATCTTAAAATTGTCGTAAAACGTAAAGTTACAAATAAAACTATTATTTTTCTTCAAATTAACAATTCTTATAGTTGTGCTTAGTTTTCGTCTGCATATACGATTATTTTATTAGCTTTATTAAAGCTATAAAAAAGGTTGAAGGCAAAATTTACATTGAGCATATACAATATTTTCCATTTGTTATAATCACTATGTATTTCAACTCCTAAAATATTTTTAACGCTGGGGTTGGCGAGCGAAGGAACAAGGGCAGAGCCCTAGTTTTAAATAAAAATTGTTTCCCGTCCTTGAAATATATTGTTCAGCACAATCGTTTAACTGTATTATATTGTTAAAAAATGTTCTTCGTACAATGCCCTGTTATCATTTTAGTTAAATTAGACTAACATTCAAAATAAACAGCCACTCCTTCCTTCGACACATTTATTATATAAATTAATATCCACACAAACGTCATCCAAGCGACATAAACCAGGCTCTAATTGTCTATGCCCGTTTAATTATGGCTGGACTTGAAATTAAATAGCTGTCAATGAGTATGCTTTCACTAGTCTTGCGATCTTATCTGGACGGAAATTACTAAATGTAATTGCACATGTTACCTCTTCACCTGTCCTTCTTGACTTGTTCCAACAATGCGATGATAAATTTGTTTCTAGTGATTATAATATTACGTCGTCCAATGAGTCTACTTCTTTCGGTAGGTACGAAAGCGGAAAGGTTTTACGAAAGTTTGAATACATTTTATTAAATAAATGTGTGTTACTGTTATTCAGTTAAGTGTTAGGGGTAGTCCTGTACACCAGGGACACAAACCTGGTTGCAGTTATACTTCTACAGACAATATAAAACAAACTTTCCAAAAAGGTGCATATGATGTGTACAAGATGTATTCTTCGTGTACGGAATACAATGGTACTCGTAAACGATATATCAAATGCTAAGCAATTTTTCTGAATAATTACAAATGTACATTCATAGAAACGTGCTTCGTTTCAGCTGAATTATATGCATTTACTATTAACATTCTACATTAGTTAATTGCTAGTTAATTTTTAAACTAACTCAATACACGGTACCAGGAACTGGCACATACTTTCTCACAAACATATTTAAATTATTAAACATATTCACTGTGACTTCATAATTAATTGTATTGAAGGGTAGGAGATGTTATTAAAGTAGGAGATTAATTAATAAATATTATTATTATTAGCTAGAGAGAAAACTATTCGACCGATTTCGAACAAATTTGCACCAAACACGTCAATTAGGCCTGTATAGATGCACGAAAAAAGGATTAGAAAAACAACCACCTTTTTGGCCAAAAAAACCCTAAAAAAGTAGTTATTATTATTATTATTATTATTATCAGCTAAATGAGAATTTTTAGAAAGATGCGGTTTTTTGCATATGTTAGGGCTATTAAAGGCTACAAATAAGCGAAATTTTATCAAAATCGTTGGAGCCGTTTTTTTATAAAAAAAATAATAACTGATTTTGGAGGGGTGCCAAAAAGGGGGTTGTTTTTCAAAAAAATTCAAAACCGTTTTTCGTTACAGGCCTACTTGACATGTCTGGTGCAAATTTGTTTGAAATCGATCAAAAAGTTTTCGCTCTAGCTTTGTATACAGACAGACATTTTGTAAAAACCACTTTTTTGGACTCACGGGATCCCAAAACGGATATTTCCACAAAAATCTCAACATCGATTTTTCTTGCGATCACTATACTTTTTGTATAGGCTATATAGTATAGTGAGAAAGTAAAATTATTATTTTCAAATGTGCCAATACCATTTTATTTGCTTAGGCCTATATTCTTTTTGGTTTATCACTAATATTAGATTTTTTGAACCAAAAAACATTTTTTAGAACATTTATCGTTGTAGTCAATAACTATTGTTAGTTTACTAAATTGCTGTCAAAGAATTATTATTTTGTGTAAACGTTTCCTTCAACGTATAATAGAGCTCTGAAATGAACGTTCGCTTTCACAAAAGAATCGTTAATTTTATAAAAGACACAATTTATATCCATGCTCCGTGACACATCGTTGTGAAATTGCAGGTTTTCAAAATGGGCAAAAGATTCTAATCTCGGCGACTAAGCTTCTAACTGACTATATAGGGGCTAGTGGTAGATTTCCCTGAATCCACATGACGTCACGCAAGCAAAGGTGCAGCCCTTAATGTATTTGCTCTCACTTTAGTGTTACATTTGGGACGCTTTCTATATGTCCAATGTTATATAGATGCTTTCTATATAAAACTTGAGAGGCAGCTACAAGTTTTTTATATGTAATAATTCGCTGACAAATCTATAAAGTTTCTGTTTTGATTTAAACAAAATTCGTTTTTTAAATTGAATTTGCTGGTTTTTAACGTTTAATTCGTGAAATTTCGAAACATTTGAAACTCATTTGGCTTTGTAGGCGTAGAAGGAAATAGATATTATCAGAACTGATTGTAGAACTCCTGAGTGGACTAGTACCACCAATTCCAAGAAGGATCTGTTTAGACTGATAAAGCCACCCACCTCTGAGGACTTAGCAACGGTCTTTGTTCTTTTCTTTTGTCCTGTCTGTTTCAAGTCCCGGTCGATTCATAATCATATATTCTAGCTGTCTTGGACAGTTTTTTTTTTTTTAGGAAATGTGGAGGATTACCGTAGGTATGCTAAATTATAGTGTCAGCTCTTTACTGGGTGTGTTCATGAAGAATGGCATAGGAATCACGCATTGAAAGCCTTTAAATCAAATTTCTGATCTGTCGATTCAAGTAGGCCTACAACTGAGATGGTCTATGCTATATTCATGTGAGCTAATTGTGCAGTAAACTGTTTTGTAATTATAGTAATTTATAAATATAAACTTTCTGCAAAATAAAGTTAATAAAATCCAATCCTTGAAGATTAAATACATTTGAATATGCTATTAAATCTAATTTAGGCTTTGACTGTTGCAAAAATGTCTGTTATTTTTTTATTACAACATAAATATTGGAATGGTTTAAATAATGTCCTTATTAAAATTCAGTAATAAAACTAATATTAACAATAGCAAATAAAACGAATTAATGATCAACAACAGCATTTACATATGTCTTTAAAGTGAGATACGAACAATAGTGACAATAGTGAATTTGTTTAAGTTTAACATCATTCTTAAGTATGCGTCGAGTCTAAATACATAATTTAATGAAATTCAGGATCAGTTAATGCTACGCCAATATTATATAACTCGTTTATTCCTCATTTATGAATTGCATCTATTCCACGCCCATCTTCCACTCCACTGGGTATAACATTAGTTTGATGTGATATAAGATCTCATTATACCGCAGACTCATTACATCCAGCACATAACTACCCTATTAATTGATAAAACTAGGCGTCCATACTTTACTAGAACGTGTATATTTCAAGTGGGCTCAATAAAGGAAACATAACTCGAAGTTTATCGCGATTAGCTTCCACTACAATGGTCTACGGATTAACATTTGAATTGTGTTTATGCTAATAAGGTTAGAAACCTACGGATATTTTGCGATGGACTTTCCAGCCTCCGGTGTGCCCCAATGTTATCGCTCGGGACCAATGTTGTTTCAAGATAGGCGGAATCGCCCGGCCAGGAAACGTATCCCTATCTCCTTGTCCCAGGAGCTGACAAAGTATTTGTTCTTTCTGGGACAGGACTCGGTTATCTCGTGATAGACGCTTGTCAGTTATCACTGAACTTGTAAGTCGAAACTCGATGATGTCAGCTTGTATGGGAATGTCAACGGTTAAGTCGGTCGTGATGAGGCGCGACATGTTTGTTTAATCTGACGAGATGTACTGTTATGTTCAAATTGTAAAATTACATTACATTTCTATTCCAGATGAGATAGTGGTTTTACAAGAGTTGTTATATTTGTATTTATAAATGTACATTAGATTCCAAAACATAAATTGTACTTAGTACTTATGTTAAAGGCCAAACCCCTGCTAATGTTGGGATATTACCGCTCTTAATGTATGTAGTAGGATTAAGAATATTCATAACTAAACAAATATTTAAAAGAAACTTAAAACACTATAACCACTAAAAAAATGTATTATTTATGTTTTCCTGGGCCATAGCTAGTATAGTATATTTGACTGGTAGATATTGTTTTTCGTTATTTTGCCGCTGTAGCCCAACAACGCGTACCTCGAAACTACCTATTTACGTACACACAATTAAAATAGGTTTATTACAGTCTACTCATTAATATTACAGGTTCTTGCGTGAGTTAGGCTGTTTTTATATTCAACATGATACCGAATACCATTACTGAAATTAATTATACCGTTTCAGTGCTTATTTTAACTCGAGATTAGAAATTAAACGACAAGCGTAACATCTGATAAACTACTTAAATATCTTAATAGACGGTGCTGCATTCAGGGGCTGTAACAAGAACTAGTTTCAGTTTGACAAGCAAGCCTGAGCTTGTGCAATAGTCACTAAATAGAGCTGTCAATACTGGGCGTGTACTGCCGGAAGTCCGAAGAAATGTTGGTACTTGGTACCCGCGTAGGCAGGGTTGGTTGTTTAATTGATATGGAAGAAAAACCAATACATCGTTACAGTGGGCGTTATGTAGGTTACGCTTGTACGGCGGTGATGGAGTGTGTCTTAAACACCTGTTAATTCAATCAGCTGTTTTAAATAGTATTAATGTCCTTGTAATGGTGAGGAATGTTTTATTAAAAAAAACATTAATTTGTTAATTTGTCGTTCGTGAACAAATTAAAAGACAATTTTAGGTGTTAGTTTAAATATCACGTTTAAAAAAATTTGTGAATAAAATAAAAATAAGTTAAATTCTTCTGTCCATTTCTAGTTGTACTATTTTGCGTAGATTTTGTTGAAATAAAATATGTTTTATATGTTGTTTGATATCTATGTTGATATTTGAAATGAGATCTGGGGAGGTAATATTCCGGCAACCCGCTTTTGCTAGGGGGGGGTAGTATTCCAGTCGCGGACACGGCTCCCATATTGGTTAGTTGGCAGATTTCGTGACGTCACGTTTCACCTGGGGGGTAGTTTTCCGGGGGGTAGTATTCCGCATCCCCAAAGCAGCTACGAATGTTTCCAGGACTGTCGAATGTTTATATAATACATTTATTTTAATATCTATACCCTTAAAATTTTTGGTCTTTAATATTTCAGAAATTAGGACCAACCTACTTGCTCGTCAGCTGACTTGGTTTTCTCCAACATTTTTTTATGAACAATTTAAAAATACTGTTTCTGTCCAGCATAAAACTTGAAATGTCCACCTCTGCCGTATTGAATTTATTCTTCATTAAAAATAAGTTTATTGTTCAGTCATTTGAAATTGATCAAATCCGGCTCATTTTAAAGGACGCTTTTGTAAACGCTTAATTCGTTGAAACATTCGTTATTGTTATAAAAAAAGCACAAAGCCAAACATTTTATTTTTTAAATCAAATCTCAATTTTGATATTTCAGATGTTTATACTTGAGGAAAATTATTGCGTGTATAAAAGAGAAATATTTTATATTTTCTCACGATAAATCTGAAAATATTAAACTAATTCCATTTTATAGAAAGAAGCGTCAGAAAGAACACAGGAAGTACACCAGTTTGTTTACCCAATATTTCCTGTTAACGAGACACACAGAGTGATTTGATAAATATACAATAAGATAAAGTCTCGGCGACTAGCGACCAGTAGGCATCGGGCAAGCGTGTTAATTTCGATTAGTGTTAGATGCCGTAATGATGCAACTTTACTGTATGGACATTACTTTGTTTTCAACAACCCGGACAACCGGTCTCGAGAAGTGCCACGCCCCTTTTTGACAACCGGACTGTGTAGGCTTAATGAGACACAGCTATTTATGATGCCTATACACTGGGTTCCGTGTAGGATCATCTGGTGCTACTGGAATGCCTCAAGTGCTACACTTGGGATTTGTTCTGTTTTTTTTTTTTTTTATATAAAAAGTTGTTCGATGTAATTGGAGGAAATATGAATCGTGGATTTAATTTTGTAATAAAATCTTGAACGCGACATGTTTCGGTGAATTTACTGGATGCGTGGTTTACGATGATACACTTTAGCCGGATAGTGTGTTCTCGTAATCTGCAATATTTTTTTAAGAATGTTTAGCGAGTCCGATTGTTATTATAAGATCCTATTAATGTATTCCTTATAAGTCAATGAGACGAAGGTTGAAAATATATTAGATTAGCAAGTTAGGAGTACTTTCCTGATTTATACGTTGATTTAATTAAGTTAATTGCGTTTATTTATTTACGTTGGTTTATAAAAAACAGTTTATAATGATTTAATTTGTTTGATTTGCTTGATAGATTACACTTGCATATAGAATGTAAATTATCTAACTAACAGCTGTGATGTTAGTTAAACAGATTGTTAATAGATGGCGCCTTTCATTAGGAATTATATAAACTTTCATATGAAAGTTTTTAAAATAAATTGTTTAACGAAAACATTAATTCTAAGCTGCTTGTCTTTTTTTGGTCAATGGCGGGGAACCTAAGCTTTAAAATGATGTTTGAAGGGAGATATGGTGATACCACAAAAAGAAACACCTTTCAGAAATAATATATATTATGATGATAAGCTTTCTTCTCTTTTCGTGATTATCTTTATTATTGTTATTTTTTTAATTATTACCAAAATAGTAGGTTTGACTGTACTTACCAATTTTAAAGCATGTTGACTAGTATAGTAACTCTTAACAAAATTTTCTTTTTACAAATATTGTTTTGAGTAAATCAATACGTAGTACCTCTCGAATTGTAAGGTTATATTTCAAAATAGCGTGATTGTAACGTTATACGCTGCAAGCATAAAATCTACAAATTAGTCTCACACTGCAGTCATGCGGTTAGGTTAGGAGCCAGGTTAAACAATAGCATACTATACGTATATTGATTTTAGTGCACAATTGAGATCTACCCCCACTTTGTCGCCATATATGGCACTTGAGATGGCGGGATAAGCTATAAGGGTTGAAGCTAATTGCAGCTTTTACAGACCCTACCCACTTGCTTCCTTGTAGAAGCCTAATTTTGCAGCTCGCTTTCACATTGTCTTAGGACGTCTTTTAAATGGTTTATGGTAATAAAGATTACAAGCTTAAAAGCGTATTTGAAATTATTCGGCTTGCATTTTTGTAGTTTTGGAACGGATGGAAATTAGCGGTATTTGGTTAGTATAGGGTATTGTTTGTTGTTATGAGACGTTTCATAGGATAAAGCAATA
>JAGFPH010000048.1:596027-607738 GCA_018207615.1 Philaenus spumarius
CACTGTTTTGAATTAGTAGGCTCTTTATTTTTTCAAACAGAATATTGTTTTCCAGTTAAAAAAAAAAAAATATTTGACAAAATGTATAAAACATATTTTTATACATTTTATACAAACAGGGAATGTTTGTTGAATTTGTTTAGTTGAATATATTGGTGAAAATGTTCGTAGAAATTGTCTATTTTTGAGAAATCGAAAACCGAACAAATCAAGTTGTTTAAAATATCATTTAAAGAAGCTTATAAAACAAGTAGGATACAATTTAATTTACTTATGTTAAACGAGATTAAATAAGAAACCAATTTTTGTATGTCAAGAACTGGCACAACCAGTAATGTCGAAGCAAATAAAAATATTTATTAATACAGTATGTATACTTTTGGCTGTTATAATACGCCGCCTTGAGAAGGGGAAACAAGACCAGGAGCTCCATAAACGTTATTTTTTTTTAAAAGCCCTATTGTGTGACATTTTTATTGATTTATTGGCGTGGCTATCGTCCGTTTTGCACATTCGTTCTGCCAATGGACTAAGGATTGTGTTCTTTGTTGTGCTAAGACTTTAAGCAGTCAGAGTTTTACTGTGCTTCCTGCTATTCTTTGCATATTGAAAACACATAACTTGTATTCTTAGGATTTTGTCAAGGAAAGGCGCCATAAACTGCTGGAAGCTATGTAACTCTGGTGTTGTGCTCCATCGTAGTATGTACTATTTGACGTCTTTGGACTCATTTTACAACACACATAGATGCATTCTTTAGAATAAAGGTGTTGGGTTTATTGTTAAATTAAATGTAAAATAATGCTTGTATTTTTATATATTATATTTGCATGAAGTGATGGACAGTCTTAGTTTATAAAAATAATTTAAAACAATGCATGCATCCGCTTATGGTTTAGACTGTTGTTGCTTGCTAGCAATATTGGATAAACATCCTCTGTAAGGTAAGATTATTAATTAAAAGGAACATTTTCTTTAAGTGCATATGATTATTGATATATTTTAAAGTTTGCAAACGAAATTATATAAAGCATGTAACTCGTATATATTCCACGTAAAAATTCATTTACGTTTTAGGACGGAGGGCAAAGTTTGGTAGCCTTTTTTTTTGTAAGTTGTGTGGGGGGGGGGGTCGTTCGAATGAGCCTTATTATTTTAAAATATTTAAACTTATTGTACATGTAACACAAATAGATATAACTAAATTTACCTGTTGTCCGTCGTGTGAGTTCGTTCAGCGTATGTTTATAACGCATTTCGAAACATATGTTTCATCGTCAGATTAAAAAATAAATAAATGTTCACATTACTTATAACATAAAAAACATTTAACTCACAACACATAACACACAACTGTGACATATGATTCGGATAGACGCCTACTTTGTTTATCGGTAGTCGTTGGAAATTATGTGTTATATGTAGTGTTATCATTTAATGTTTTTTAAAATCTGATGATGAAACATATGTTTCGAAACGCGTCATAAACATTGATCGAAGTCGCACGACGGATAACAAGTACATTTTGTTATATTTAAACAATTTTTAAGATATTTGTATAGGTTTAAAGATATTTTAGAAAACGTTTACCAGTATTTCCAAAATTAATATATATAAAATATTACTCTAAACCCGTGCTTTTAGAGTTACTAAATATATTATACAGGAAACTATTGTAAATCCAAGCTTTTGTAAAAATCAAGTTTTTCGTGCAAGCAGTGTGTACTGTGTTTGGGAGCCGTCGCCTCCTTTCACTGTTGTACAACCACACAACCCCTCAACCAATTTATAATTTATTTTCGTACTGGTTAGGCTACTATTTTTTGTTACATAGTTAATTATTTATATTTTATTAATATGATGTATTTTCTTAATTTGTGCTCCAATTGAGTCAATATTTGTAAAAACTACGAATAAATATTAATAGGTCTGGCATTTTTTCCAAAACAATTACACGTATTTATAACGAATCTTATTATAATTTTAAGCTGTTATTCTGAACTAAAAAAATGAAAACTATTTAATCGAAAAGGCTTAAGATATTCCAAGTAATAAAATCTAAAACAATCCTGTTATCCTGTTATCGTACTAAAGTGAATACTGTACTGTTCATACAGAAAAACACAGGAATATCCAAACTTCGTCTCCCTTTACTGATATGATATATTGAAGATAAATCGTGAGTCTTTACAAGGGTTTGGCTTCAAAAAATATGAATATGTAAATGAGTCAACCTCTTGGTTCTTTCCCTCTTTTATTTATTGGTGACATTCGTAAAAAAAATGTAAATGTACCTTATTTTATTTATATTTACCTTCGTTTTGACTTTTTGTTTATATACCGGATAAAAAGGATTTTCTATTCTCGAAAGGTCTGTGTTTTCTTTTAGCATTGCGTGGTCGCGGGCGTGTATACTGTACGTTCTTTATCTTGTTTACAATAAATTAAAATAGGTTTTGTTTATGTCTTTGTAGAATAAAGCTGTAACACTGCTATATTGCAGTTATTGAGAATTTTGTTAATAATCACGTTTAATGCTGTATTGTTATATTTATTATTTTCCTCCGTTTGAAAGAAAAAGTTAGGTATTCTAAAAAAAAATTGTACGGACGTTTTCATTAAAAATTAACTTGGTTGTTATTATTTACCGGAACACACATAAGTTACCACGAAATTGGAATTGTATTGGGAAATAATTTACTCAAATTACAAATTAAAGTAAGAGATATATCGTTATGTATTTTTGAGATAACAAATTATAGAAAATGATTATAAGAATAAACCAATGAACTTTTAAAAATTACAAATGTCAACATACAAGATCTATGCCGAGGTGCAGGAAGCGAGAGAGACTAATTACTATACAGTTTTTTCTTCTTTTTTTTCAAGATATTTCATTAAAAGTTTTAACATGTTTTTAAATTTATAAAATGAATGTTATAAATATAATTATTTAATAGTTTTTAATTTACACGTTTAGTTAAATCTTGTTACTTTTTTTAGAGTTCCATACTGCTAGTGGTAGTGAAGTGATATAATAATACAAAGTGGCTATTATGAATAAAAATTCGTCAACATCTCACATTAACCATCTATCCAAAAACGATAACCATGACAAGAATAAATTGTTCATTACTAACTGAGCCAGTGAATGAGAGGGCTTCTAAACACAGCATGAGTTAAAACTTATTTTTCATCTTCCCCCCCCCCCATGTTTAGATCCGCTTTCGTTTTCGTATGATAGTTTAGCTTTAACGTAAGTGTTTATTAACCAAAATTTTACCTGCAGCACTTTGTAAAACAGAAAGGAGTGTGCTTATGAGCTGTTGCATGGTTTCATTCATGGTAATATGTGGAATATATTTCCTTCTCAAATATCATTGTGATACTTACAGTGACAGAGAGACAGACGGACAAACGGGTGATTCGAAGGGTTCCGTTTTCCCCTTGAAGTAAAGGAACTTTTATAAACCAATAACATTTACAATATAGCATTTTAAAATCACAAATCAACATCATAGGATACTATTATTGACAATAAATCCAATTTGAAATAGGAAATCCAGTGCAGTATTTTTTTCAAATTCGTCAATGTAGGAAGTGTGTACAGTGTACAGGCCCTCGTGCTGTAATTCAGGAATGTTAATCTACTAAAAATGTAAAGATTGCGATCAAAGGCGTGACGCGCAAACTGGATGTTAACATTAGGAACCGGTTGGAATTAATCGTGTCGGTTGTTTTGGCTAAAATGGAAAGCATTGTAGTTAGTCAGCTCAAGTGAATCTGTCAACTTAACTTTCCCGCTAAATCTTTGTCCCCCACCCCTTCTAGCGTGTACTCGAGATTTAAAAGCCTTTCTTACTGTTTAGGTCTCCCTAAAAAGCCCATTTAGAAGATCTATAAGTGTGTAATTGTTTCGGATATGCATCGGGGGTAAAAGGCAATTTTATAAGAGTGAGTGTCGATTGACTGAAATATTTCTTAAAGAGGTTTTTTTACAAGAAGGGTCGCCAAATGTATGGAACCAGTTTATAGGAACTAGTTTTGGGCGGAGGGATTCGGCCGTGTTCCTTCGTCCTGACAACGAAAAACAACACTAAGGCCGGTTGTTACTTGATCTCTTCTACACGGGTCAGTCGCATTGAACAACGCTCTGGTGGAGGAAATTAATATTCTTATTGTTTGACAGGTTTTATTTTTATTCATAGCTTTGGCCACAGTAAGAAAATTTAAGAAAGTTAAAATATTGAACTTAATAAACATCAGCATTTCTTTATAGTTCGAGAATATATTAAATTGATGTAGTTTCATCAGTTTTAGTTTATCCAACAAACTTTAATCACGAGAAATACGGTCGGATTTTAAGACGAGAAGTGTGATTGGTTGGTTTATAATGCCACAGATAAAAGATATTCTACACAGATATATAACTGGAATAAGAAAAGTGTAACGCATTTGAATCAAGAACAAAAGAGCTCCTTGCTACATTGAACGACTAGACCAAAGGAAGTAGTTGATAACTTTACCGGACACTTGATAAAAGATCTCAGTTGTAAGTAAGGGTTGTGCTGGGTACTATAGTTGTCGATTTTCAATTCTTAGCACTGCAGTGGGCTACATGTTCTTGTCTTTGTGATAACATCTTCGACAAACCCATGATAGAAATCCCATTTTTAAAACAGATTTTGTAACGAAACCTAGGTTGTACGCAAGTTATTTTGCATCTAGTTTTACTGACAACGATCCTTGCTACTTCCGTGTTGAAGCTTCCGTCTTTGAGTGTCTAGTTTGCCTTTGGTAATTATGAGTTAATGCAAATCCTTTTTTGCTTCGTCAGTACGTGTTGTTTTTAGGTCTCGACCAGAGAATATATTACATCACCGGTTACCGGTAAATCATTCTGTCAAATAATTTTGTGATTGTACAACCCCTCTGCAAATAAAATTTCCCGTTCCTTCCATGCTGATTGTTGTTTTTATTATCACGTCTTAAATCTTTGTTTTAGATTTCATATACCCATAAAAAATATTTTAAACCCAAGAATTGTTTGTCAGTAATGTTCAAACTTTAACAAAAGTTACATCATTTTAGTTCAGATTAGCTCATATGTCAATCCTTAATTAGACTGATATGAAGAGTCGGAGAGAGAAAACATTGTGTAAAGCAGACGGTTTTAAAAATTCTCCAACAAAAATTTAAGAAATAAAACAAACCTCTCTCTTTTAAATCCGTAAAAATAGTAACTTGCACTATACAACTCCCTGAAACAATGATTATTTTATAGTACACATTGCTTGATGAATTGCAAAGTTTAAATTGGACTCTTATTAAAACAAGTGTTGAATTATTTATCGTAGGTTTTACCAACGTTAATGTTGAGTGTCTTTTTTCTGGCTAGGCGAGTAGGAGGGAAGATTCGTTACATCAAGATAAAATGACAGACTACCTAATACTGATGTATAGACAGTACACGGCTGGGACATGGCACCAGTCCACTTTAAAAACACCTAATGGTATACTGTAATCCCCGGCAGTGGATGTGTTGATGAGAGATCCTTCGAGGGAACGCCCCTGACGGTAAAGGATCGTCTTCTTAATTGGCGAAGTTAATGTTCTAGTGGATCCTGCTTAGGATTCCTTATACTCAGCAAAATATCCTTCCCAAAGTAAAGTTTTCGAAGTACGTATTTACCCTGAGCCCTGAAAAATTAGTTTCAGACTTCAAAATGTTTAGTTTTGACTGTAAATTCTCTCCGCCCGAGTAAGGTTGTAAAGATAACCCACAATGGAACAACCACCCCTAAGTGGACCTTTCAATGGGGTAAATCAGCCGTACAGATTGACCCTCGGTTCTGTTGTGTGCGTATGGCTAACCAAACAAGCGGAAATATCGTCGGGAAAGGACGCTACGGTGTGTATGGTCTGTTTTAATATTTAAACAGTATTGATGATAATAAATTGACACCTAATTATTCGGTACTGTTCAAATGTTTACTTTTGTACGTTAAAGGATGCATTGTGTTAGAAAACTTTGATATTAATAACTTTAAACAATACATTTTGCATCATCTTTCTTTAGTGTAACTAGAAAAAACGATTAAGGCATTTTTCAACTTCAGATGATTTCAAAATATAATGACAAATTTATTTACTTTAGACTGTAAGTAATAATATTATTTTAATCAAGCAATTTCATATGTTTATTTAAATCGTTTAATATTATAATCATAAGTTCTTTGAAAAGATCCGCAAAGACACGACTAAAATAAATATGTCAACTGTAAATGAGTCTAAAATTTGTGAAGAATATGTTCAATGTGTGTGCAGCAGACCTTTCAAATTTATTATACAGCTTTTCAGATAAAAATAACCATTAAAAGATATTCTTTGATAACAGTAATTAAATTTAGACGATGGATTGTGTGCAGAGGTGTATAATTCTCCGTATGCTTAAAGCATTATCTTTACCCATTTTCCACAAGCAGGATAATTGCGGAACAAAAATGTCTAGACCATGGTCAGGCGGACTTGGGGGTGCTATAATCTGCCAGAAAGATAAATCGCAGCCAATAACACTGTATAATGTCATCATGATCGTGATGAATATATTCATAGTGACAAGTGGATTGTCGTCTTTATCAATGAACTGCCGATGCATGATTCATAGGCTGAACCCATTCAAAGGACAAGACCGAAAGGTGAAGAAAACAGGAGGTTCTCAAGAAACAGTTTTATGTAATTTTACTCATAACTATTATGACTCTTATATTTAAATACAATAAAGTTATTTATTTTTCCTTTTGATTCGAAAAATACTAATGAAGTAGTTTTGGTATGACACAATCAGTTTTGCTTAGGTAGTATGTTTTTTATTTTGCAAAATTGGCGAATCTGTCTTTCATTTCTTTTTAGTAAACAGTTTAAAATAAATCCCAAAATATGCATTTATGCATACATAAGGTTTTATCGAAAATTCCTGGAGACTCTTCATTTGAAATCAATGCTCATGAAATTTTAAATTAAACCAACTCGAACATCGTTTTATGAACCGTCTCCATTTGTTGTTCTGAAATTTATATTGAAAAACGTAACGCCAATTTATTTATTTTTTCTAGTAATTATGAAATGAAAGTAATTTTTGTACGTAAGTTCAACAACAATGAATTCATTGATAGTTTTTGAAGAAGAAAGAAGTATTATATGGTAATTTTCAACAAAGGAAAAGTTGGTACAAGGCGGAGATTATTTTTATAGAAAATATTCGGGTTTTGGGCAAAGGCTTCACGAAGTAACCGAGTGTTGAAATTTGATGATTACCTACCTTGATACGATTTATATCAACAAAAAAACGATTTACATAAAAACCATTTCTTAACTTTGAGTTTGTATTTCTTCTTCCACTTTGTTCATTTATAAACCTTTATATTACAGAGTGCTACGTTTGCTAGAACATCTAGAAACCCATAAAGTCACAACAGTAGAAGCATACAAATTGAAATGTACCAACAATTCTTTGTAAAGTGGCGAACGCTTTCTCCAAGCCGTGGCCGCGTGTATTGTTGCCGACCAGTGGAGCGGATGTATGTTTGTACAAGGGTCCGTTCTGACATCTTCCTTCGCGTTTGGCTTTCTTTGTAAGCCATCGTAGCTCCCATTCATGACTTGTTTCTAAGAAAACCGCCCACTGTTAGGCCACAACACTAAAATTAGGGGTTGGGATTTTTTGCCAGGCCTATAGAGACTTTGCAGGTCCGTGGAGAGAAATTCCGGTGAACCGTTGAATACTGCCCTACGGCATTAACAGCATTCTGTAAAAAAAATACTGGTAAAATCTCCCTTTATATTTTGGTGTTTTCTTTATTAGAATGTTAAAAATTGTGGATTTATTATTGTATGCAATTTTGTTTGCGTCTACTTTTGAGGTCCAGAGACAAAAGTAAAAAAACTCATATTAGTTTAAACTGTTGTGAATGTGTGCTATTTTGGAATCTGATGTTAATTGTCAGCATCTGGTCCGAAACAGTGAAATTTGTCATAAATACGGCTTCTTAATTAATGGTTTCAGTTCTAATACATGAAATATTGTTTGATTTATTAAAAGTTTAAATAAACAAATAATAGAGCTTTGTTATTGTTTATCTTTAAAAGAAACTTAACAGAGGGGAGCGGGGTGGAGTAATGGCTAGCACCGTCATGCATGTTTTCTACAGTTTGAATCCTCTGACCACAGGAAACAGATCATACACGCAGAGAACCACTGCCGTGCTAAAAAAATGTGTTGTCCTCCTGCCACTGTTGTTGATACAGTCTCATAATTTGTTAACTCTTGGACAAAATGTTTACATATTGTGTTTTTAGTACTGTATTTATAAATAATAATAAATTATTTTTTTTTATTTCAATTGATAGTTTGCAGGAAAAAATACACAAAACCACACTTCATATCGAAAGGCTGTTTCTAAAAAAAAAAAACACAAGAAATCAAAAGTATCTACAAGCACTAGTAAATTACATTAAAAAATAATATAATAATAAAAATATAAATACATTGTCCTTTATAAACACCATACAAATGAAATTAATAAGAACACCTCCAATCCTTACAACCATCAATCGAAACCATCACCATGCCTGTCAACATCATTCAAACTAAACAGCCACATCTTCAACAGAATCAAAAATGTATTAAGTGTTGCTCTTTGCTTAATGTTATCCGGAATTAAGTTAAACATTCTAGGTGCAAAATTTAATATATGCAGTCAAACTAGGTTTTGGAACTGAAAAAAATGTACGGCTTCTTATGCATTCTCTATATTGATTACTTAAAACAGGTCTATCTCCATTACGTATATAAAAAATCTTTAAGTAACTAGGCAGTGCACACAAAAAAAAAAGTAACTAGGCAGTGCACAAAAAAAAAAAAAAAAATGTGAAGGAAAGTAGCGTGTTGGTATAATTCATCTTTCTTTCACTTTTGTCCACTTCTTTATTTTTATTACTCGTCAGTTACATAGGTTCGGTCTGTATGTCAAAATTTATAAATTAACAGACACCTCTATACCTGTATAGCCTTTTCTACAACTGAGATATTTTACCAATTCAAAGGGAAACGGAATCGCTTACTTCCTGTGGAGTAGTTCAACGAGGCTACTGATTGGTCTTGACTACACCGCAACGTTTTTTTATTCTAATTTGAAATTTGCGTAGAATATCTTATCTGTGCTCTAACAAAGGTGCACAATTTCGAACTTGCTGCTGGAGTTCGGTTCTACAATCGTAATTAGTAATGATTTAAGCCAAAAAAGATAAAAAGAAGAAAAAACATTCTTTATTTGTCTTTATTATTTACGTAAAATAATGTCTCTTGATATTTGAACCTTCTTACCACACAATTAATACTGCAGTCTTGTATCATGATCTACATTTAACAAGTTAAAGACTAAATACATATATTTTGAACACATAGTTCCAAGCTATTAAAGAAGCCGAGATATTTTCTACAACTGTACGTCGTATAGTCGTGTGTATTTATCGTGCAAAGTAGCGCGTTTACGATGCGTCTCTCGTTTAGACATTTATGAAGACTGTTAAACGAGAATTATACTCAGATGAGTGACATAAACTTATCCTACTGAAATAGTACCAAGATGCACATTTCGTCGTGTTGCGAAGTAACAGTTTTCATAAATTGTAAGTCTCTTTGTGACTTGGTCGTGTTTACAAATGGATGGACGTGAGTAGGAGAGGATGTGTTTGTTTTTGTCTTGTCCTACTTGTGTCTGTTATTTCATAATTTCTTGATATTGTAGGGAACGCATTTCATAAACTTTTACATAAAATAAGCCGTTTATATACATGAGAAAAATACTACCGTTTGTAAAATATCACCACGTTAACTGTGTATGTGTTTTTATTTTTATTTTTAAATCTTAACATAACTTTTGTATTTCTAGTTTACTTTATTTTTAAATTTAGTATAGAAAATACAATAGTAAAACATATTGTTTACGTCTTAAAGATAGGTCATTTAAAACATTAGATACATTTAAAACTAATCAATTGATTTCTTGGCTTGAAAATTATATTACAAATACCTACATCTACAAAATTTGTTGGATTAACAAAATATAGGTGCATTGCCTGTTTGAATCTTCCTTCTGATTTTTTAAAGCTTATTCAAAAGTAAGTTCAACTAAAAACAATAAAAAAGTATCCAATTTCAAATTATAGAATTCTCGCAAAGTTTTCATAGCCGTAGACATTTGAACATTTTAATACTATCTGTATTGATTTTACTTAATAATACAGTGTTTACAGCACCAATCCAACAATATAAATTAGAACCAACTATGTCTCATCAATTAACCGTCGCTCTACTATTTGGATAAAAGCCTCCTCAATCGAAAAAGTTAATTAATGCAATAAATCCCTTAAAACCATTGTTAACCAATCTTTTCCGTCTGTACTGTAATTAAATTGTCGGTTTAAAATAAGTTGTGGGTTTGGAACCATTACTGTTTCTTAAAGAATTCGTACTGGAACTACTACGTCAAGTGTAATAATTGCATAAATGCACATGTGCTTCAGTCGAAGGATTTCTAATTTACAGAAAAGCAAATAATATTCAAATTGATGTTATATATCAAACAAAATCCAGGTGTGCTTAGACCACACGGGAGAAGTGTAAACTTCTATGGCGATATTGTGATTTACACTTCAAAAGTAAAGAAAATATTGAATAAAAAATATATGAAATGAAGAAGCACAATGTCCATTTCAGAGGTATTACCAAGTAAACTATTTTAAAACAACTTGCGAAATGAGGAAGCACACTGTCCATTTCAGAGGTATTACCAAGTAAACTATTTTCAAACAACTTATGAAATGAGGAAGCACACTGTCCATTTCAGAGGTATTACCAAGTAAACTATTTTAAAACAACTTACGAAATGATGAAGCACACTGACCATTTCAGAGGTATTACCAAGTAAACTATTTTAAAACAACTTACGAAATGAGGAAGCACAACGTTCATTTCAGAAGTATTACCAAGTAAACTTGAAACACCACATTTTGGAGATCCAATGTAAACGGTTTGCACAAATTTATGTACGCTAAGACGTTGTAAGGAATATAAGAAAACAAATCCGATGCTTGTACAAATTATACTTTAAAAATGCGTACTGTTATATGTCCGTTTTAGAGGTATTACCAAGTAAACTATTTCAAAACAACTTACGAAATGAGAAAGCACAATGTCCATTTCAGAGGTATTAGCAAGTAAACTATATAAACACAAATTACGAAATGAGGAAGCACACTGTCCATTTCAGAGGTATTACCAAGTAAACTATTTTAAAACAACTTACGAAATGAGGAAGCACACTGTCCATTTCAGAGGTATTACCAAGTAAACTATTTAAAAACAACCTACGAAATGATGAAGCACGATGTCCGTTTTAGAGGTACTACCAAGTAAACTATTTTAAAACAACTTACGAAATAATGAAGCACGATGTCCATTTCTGAGGTATTACCAAGTAAACTATTTTAAAACAACTTACGAAATGTTGAAGCACAATGTCCATTTCAGAGGTATTACCAAGTAAACTATTTAAAAACAACTTACGAAATGATGAAGCACAATGTCCGTTTTAGAGGTACTACCAAGTAAACTATTTTAAAACAACTTACGAAATAATGAAGCACAA